>APFE030440549.1:1913-99336 GCA_000404065.3 Pinus taeda | reverse complement strand
CTCCTCGTTGTGACTTTGATCTGGTTAACATTCAATGGACAATTCTACAAACGCAACCTGCTCTGATACCAAATTATATGATATGAAAATGATCATAGACTAAAACTGATGTAGAATTTATTAGCCATTAATGATTTGAATTTTAGTTGAAAGTGCAGAAATCAAGGAGACTGGTTGAGTAGAAAGACTTTACGACAGTTGATTAAACATAAGTAAGATGCATAACAAAAGTGAAAACAGTAAAAAGCAACGATACCAGACAGAAAATTTGATTCCAAAGTTTGTCCCTGATAGACTACATCTCCAGGTCCACTTTCAAGATGGGCGACTGCTTTATTAGGGTTAAAACCAAGGAGTTTGATTAAACAAAGAATAGACCAGACTGAATGCGCATGTAGGCACTTCTGATCACTATCAATGGATAGCCCTCTAAACCAGATTTCCAATGCCTGTCATGGTTCCCAATTCTAACACTGGATGCTCCTGTTACACTGAAAAAAACTTCCTATGACCTCCAGAATCTGCAAAAAAAAGCAAAACCACTCTCCTCTTTATCAATGAAGGAAAACCACCTCTTATAGGCCTGTAGGTACATAAAACCCTCTTTGGCTGAATTGCAAATGATTTGGTTGCCTCAGGATGAGTTTTAGAGCTTGTTCTTGTTGGCAATTGACACCTAGGCTGGTTGCATGGTGGTTGCATTAGTTGTATTAACAAACTGCATTAGAAAAACCCAAAAATATCATATGATAACCACATAACCACTGGTGGTCAGCTAATCGGTCGGAGGAGATTTGGCGGTTGCATGTGACCAATCATGGTCTAACCGCAAGCTACCACCTCTGTGGTCTTCCCCAGCGGTTCCGGCTACCCTCGTGCTAATGGTTGCATGTGTCCACCCCTGCTACGGTTCTGAAGTCCTGACGGTTACCACCTAACCCCACTGTTATCTCTAATGATTTCAATACACGTTGTGATCACATGTTGATGGTTGCAGTTAATATTTCCGATGTAGTTAGGACTGTGATTAATCTGACGGTCTATCCTAACCTGTTCACATGTGTCCATCCCCTTCGTGGTCTATTGTGGTTAGGGTGGTGGTCAACTCACTAGCCATATTATTTTGTAATGTATTTCAATATTTAACATTAGGTCGAGAGTTTGTTTAGGCTAGTTTTTATTAATACATGGTTTTGCAATGTAATGAATAAGGTCTGATAGGTTAGATTAGGACTTAGCCATAGATTTTTAATATCATGATTTGTAATGTATTATGGTTTAGACTTAAATTAGGTTTTAGCATTAGGTTTTCGTTTAGATGTAGATTAGGGTTTAATACGTAAAGTTTATCAACCCATTTACAATCAATCGTCAATAAGTGATATTAGTGACATTTGTCGCATGATGACAAAGTTGTTGACATCAAAACCTGTGAGTGGTCAACAAAATCCATGTCGACACCAAATCCTATGAGGCAAACGACAACACATGTCATTGACCAAATACTAGTGGAACTGTCGTCGAACACAAGTTGACAGCCAGGTACAAACTCATATCAATTGAACGCAATCCAAAGCCATAAACATTGCCTGAACAACCTGATCCATAACCAACACTGTCAAAGCTAACAACACCAAACTGAATTGACGATGACCTGTGCAATTGACCTGACGAGATCCTCTTGAATCAACTTTCCACAATAAGCTTGGCCAGCACACATATCGTCTCCAGTCACTTGATAGGAAGATTGATTCTCTCTGTGTTAATGGACAAGACTTAAAATGTTATTATGAATGACATCCAGGGTTGCACCCCACACTATGTACATAGTCTTTTGTTTGTTTGTTGTTTTGTTTTCATGGTTTTCTGTTGTTTTTGCTTATGTGAATAAGTGTTGTGCTTCACTATGTTCTAGCTTCTGAATGTGTATGTGGCTAAATTTCAAAGAGTCTTGTGACACTGTAGCCCTTGGCTAGTCCTATGTCTGTCTTCTTTGTGTTTGGTTGCAAATTTTAGCCAGTGAAGTCTAGACATAAAATATGATCTATTGGTAAGGAGACATTTGTTCAAACCGTGAACCTTGTCCACTCTGGAAAACCTCATGCTTATACTCAGTTTTTGCATTGGTTGTTTCATGCTTATCCAACTAGTAGAAATGGAGAAGGGGAAATCTAAATGAGAAAACCTTAATCAAAGATCCTCATATGATTCTCTGAATGAAAAACCTCTCTTGCTCTCAATAATTTGGGATCCCTCTTCCATGCCAAAAATAAATAAGTGCCTATGCACAATTCTCTTTTAAAAATAACAAAGGTGAAAGAAGAGAAAGGCTTCCTACGCAGAGAGGTGAAGTAGGTGACTCCATCAAGGTACTATCTAGTCTTACTGGTAGTGGAGAAATGAGATTGTTCCTTCGTGACTTCGTTGTTCCTTTGTCTTTGTGTGTTTGAGTTTTCCTAGCTATGTAAACATCGGTCGCACTCATATGCAAAGTTGTAAGCATGGTCACACAAGTGTCGTCACGGTTGTCGTAAGGTCTATCTCAAGTGCCACGTTTGTTGCTTTTGCATCAAGACAGTCTCACAGAAGGTAATGCTTTGTTTTTTTGTTATGGTTGTCTATGTTTTCAAGTCATCAAAGTATGCTAAGTGTGTGATCACAATTTCAAGTTCCTCACAAGTTCACTTTCCTCCCACACTTATCCATTTTCCTGAAAATCATTCTGAATGGAAAACTCTGTTTCACCAGACCTTGGCTGAGCTACATTGAATAGTCTCAGCCCTCAGTGATGTAGCTCTACTTCCTGGAACTGTGAAATGCATAGAGACTTTCCTCTAGGACAGTTGCACTACACAATCCCAGAGTTGAGCAGCCCTCCTTCCTTCCCATAATTGTGCAGAAGTTGCCTCAAGCCTAACTTGAACTGTGCATTTCTCAAGATCAGTCATCAAGCCTTCTCCCTACCTACTATAACTCCACAATGCATAGAGACTTGAGCCTACTTTGCCTCCTAAAATTGCAAAGAGGTGTCCCCATAGTGTCCTCCCTCAGTCGAGATTCACTACTCCCAAAAATTACATAGCAATATCCTATTTGGTCCCTTTGCTACCCCATCCTCTCTTCCCTCGGGAAACTATGCAGACTTGTCTCCCAGGGTCTCACCTTGTATCTGCTACTCCAAAGTTCCTCTGTCAAGCCTGAGTTGTGCTCTGCATAGCCTCAGTGACCAGTCTCCCTCCCTATCACCTGGTACTACACAATGGGTAGTTTTTGGGTCCTCTTCCTAGCTTATCATCTATCCCAAGCCCAGTTCATGGTTAACAATGCATCATCTTAGGCTAGGAGGTATTGTATTTGATGTCGTCCCATCATGAGTGAATTGTAGGAATAGGTACACTACTAGATCATGGCAAGGCGATGGAGGAGATGAAGAAGGAGAAAACATGGTAGAAGACTTACAGGGAGTTGGATGGAAAAAAGAAGCTCATCAAGAAAAAGTGAAGGGAAAACATGCATGCAACTACTTTTCAAGGCCGAAGATAATTAAAAACCCTGCAACATCAAGCCATGTAGAGGAGAAAAGAAAGCACATCCAAGAACACATCCACCACCTATTAGAAATAACATATTGACATTTCCACCACAACTAGCTAGTCCATGTCAGTAGTATCATGTCAGGTTGTTTCATGAGATTTCAAAGGCCACATCACTGTTATGGGCCATATCTATTGTAACTCAAATGTAAAAGGTAAAATTCTAATAGGCACATAAGCTATGCAGATTCATGTCAGTTGAAAATTCATAGGAAGTTGAACGGTCGTGAGAGTAATCCAAGAGTCACAAAGGTCAAACATCACCCATGGTTATATATACCCCACTCATTGTTTAAACAAGTACTTTTCACCTTCACTCCTCCCATGAAGCATTGATATTTTTCATGAATTTCTTTGAGGAGAGACGAGTGGCTCCAATGTCCCACTACTAGGGCTAGTGATGTATGGTGTACATATGTGTCTTGGAACTTTTTCTTAATACAGAATCATGTTAAGGCCAACACATTTTCATGCATGTTTTGTAGATGTTTGTAAACTATTCTTTTGACATCTGTAATTCATGTTTTTTTCACATGTACTAAGATAGTTGAACTATTTCGGTTGTTTTAGTACTTACCTTGTTGGGAATGTGATTTATTGCTTATCATTGTTGTCTCATCCTTCTGGACTACTCCACAAGATACTAGATAGACCTTCAATGTTTACTCGTTATAATGACTGTCACATCCATTATGGACTACTCTATTGGATGGTGGACATGTCTTCCCTTGTACTTTTGTTTTAACAAATGTTGCATCTATTGTCGACTGTTACGCTAGATTCTAGACAAAAAAATTTGGTTCCTGTGTGTCTCTTCCTGGGTGGTACTATTACTTCTCACTTAGAGGCTCAATTTACTATCCCCCTTTTGTAGTAAGAGAACCTAGACACAATTACATTACACACTCACCAAGCACACTCACCTCGCTTTTTGAAGGCACCAGTGTAACACTCTCATATGTTGAACAACAAGAGTTAAGGAAAATCTCTAAATAAATGGCAACCGAGCCATCATATTGGATGGGACTCCTACACCAAACTGTGTGAGGTATAATTGGGACTTCATACTGGGGAGATCCCCTGAATGTTGGTGGATCCAGCACCATCAAAAAAATTCATATACGAGAGCACACTTGTGTGAAAATGTAAAATCCATGAACCTTTATTATTCTATATTTCTAGAATATTTCTCATGGAGAGACCCATGGTGTCTAGTATGTTTTTTCAAATCAACCATGTATGGGATAATGGAAGTTCAAGTCATGTCCTATTTTATATGTTGTTGATGTAGCCATATTGGTTGGATGATGTAATATTGGGACATTAAAGTCATTAGTTGGTGATAGGTTTTTTATAATGGAGTCATATGCTAGTCTTATGTACTTTTCATAGCCATGTATTTTCTCCATGAAGCATTATATATGTATGGCACTTTATTGTATATCTTGTCCAAAGTCAATTGGAGTCATGGTTCATGAGGAGTAGTCTCTTGCACTTGGAAAGGAGGCTTATTGTAGCAAGTTGACATGTTGCAACAACAACAAAGACAATGTGATTGCAGCCCCATTACATTCTTAGGGGGAGCATGTTTAGTTTGAGTGGTTGTATGGTATTAGCTAGAGTTGTTGGGAGTTGGTTTCCTTGTTTTTACATCCTTATCCTACAAGAGATACTTATTTAGTTTGCATTGACATGGTGCTGACTATGACAGGGGAGTACTTCTCTTATCTGACACATTATTGGCATTGTTCTTTAGTGCTGGTATGGCTCTTTTCCATTGATTTCAAAGGGGGAGAGAATTTGGACTGATAGATATCAACTTCAGTGTTGTAGCCTCAATGTAGGAGTGTGTACGAAAATCAACCTCAGATGTTGGATATTATGTTGCAGTTGACATCAATACCAAAGGGGGATCTTGTTGGCATTGTAGTGTTGGCATTGATTTCAACAAGGTCCTAGTATTGTTGATCATATGCCTTGTGTCAACTTGATGATGTTAGTAGTCCTCTTGATGTGTGATCATTGTTTGGCTTGTTGGTCTTGTTGGTTGGCATTGATGTAAACATGGTCATGACATGACCTAGTGCAAAAATGGGAGGTTGAGTTGAGATGGCTTCAGGATATGTTGTGTATGTTTGTTACATGTGATGTTACTACTACATGTGTTGGTGATGATTCTACTTTTTTTGGAAGCATTGGAGTTGTTGCTACATGCATTGAGATGGTTCTACTTATATTGGAGGTGCCTCTGTTGGAGGTAGTTTGATGACTCGATGTTGTTTTTGTAGGTGTTGGATATTATGCTATAGGTTCTATAGATGTAGTTGTAGTTGTTGGAGGTGTTTGGACAGGTTGTTATTACTTCTTGAGGAGCTATAAGTGTTGATCATGATGAGGGGTTTGGTAGACAAGAGTTTGCATGTCACTAACATGTTCTAGAATTTTGTGGCCCATGTCATCAATTAAAGCCTAGTCATAAAGGCTTGGATGTGTGTTTTGGAGTTGATGAAGGTGTCCAAGAAATTTGGTAGAGATCTAGCCTGAATTGGTTTGAGTTTTCTTATCCTCTATCATAGTTGCATAGAAACAAGCCCGTCCATGTGGCTGAGATGTTCTAGTCACTGGAAAGCAAGCCTATTCATGTGACCAGTCGAGATCAGCTAGTGTTTTGCCTATGACTATGGCCTAAAGTGTGTTTTTCTCTACATTCGTCGCATACATCAGGTGTTTATTTGTTTTTCCAACTTGCCTTGTTTGGGACTAGTCATGTAAAGTTCAAAAAAAGGTTAATGAGCTTTGAGATTGTGATTAATATTGAAAATATACTTCATGTATTAGAGTTAGCGGCTTGATTAAGTCAGTGAGTTGAATTCTGATTGAATCCATCATATGAATAGATTCTGTGGAGCTTAGTAGTTTTGAGTAATTATTGAGTTTATCACCTGAGTTCATCCATATATTGGAGAAAGATCAATGATAGTATGGTTGATTCTCTTGATGTGTTGAGTGAGTGTGAGATTGGAGGACCATGTGGAAGTTGTGATATTTGTGTGGTGCATCTTTATGAAGCAGTTTGTAGGTGTTGTAGTAGTTAGTTGAAGTATGTTTCAGTCAGTATTTTGTGAAGCAAGTGAGGAGATGAAATAGAGTTTCTTTACAGTATTGGTGAGATTATGTTGCAGTTTAGTGTTGTGGTTTTAGTTTTTTATTATGTGCCTTGAATATACATTTTTTTGATGTTCATGTTGAGAAATTATTGGCTCCAGTCTAAAAATGTATGAAATGAGAACCACATAGAGGAGTGGAGTTTGAGGACTCCAACGAATTCAATATAAGTGAGAATTTTTCTCAATCCAATGATAATTGGATAGTTAAGAAGAAACTAGGCGAGGCTCATTGGTCAGATTGGTTTCCAACATAAAGGAGTCTATAGAGTCGTTTGATAGTTCAAGAGTAACTAGGCAAGGATCCTTGGTCATGGTAGCTTCTAGCAGATGGTAATCCATAGATCCACATGAGAAAGATATCTCCATTTGATAGTAGCCATCTAAATATCTATGTAAAATAGTTTTCTTACCATAATAAACATTTGAGCAACGCAACATCAGCTAGTGGTTTTTTCCCTTGGTGAGGGTTTTCCACCAGATATACTTGTGTCCCATCTATTGAATGGTTTTCTTGATTTCCTGTTTATTTGTGATGCTCTGGTCTCTATTTATGTGGTTCAGTTTATGCATGTTTAAATATTAATATTCTGGGGAAAATTTTAGAAATTCCTTCACTAGTGATTCACCACCCCCCCTAGTAGTGATCTAGTTTCCAACATTGCCCTCACCAATGCCTCTTCTAACATGGCCTCCCCAATAGTAGTTTCTCATCACAAGTGATCTTGGTGAGATAATACGTTATTGTATATTATATAGACATTTTTTTCTCCTGAGCTTCTCTCTCAATACCACTTTCCTATTGTGTTTATCGATATGGCACAACTTTGTTAGATCCTCCCACATTTTCCTAGATATTTTATTTGTGGAAAGGTGATGGATCACATCTTCCTTCACCCCATCCAAAATGGTCCTTATGTATTTCTTGTTCTTTTGTTTATGGGTGGTTAGTTGCATAGCATGAGTAGAAGGGTGAGTTGCTAATATGAAAACTGCCATATGCCATTCTCCGTTAAAACCAATGATATCTTCTACTTCCAAAGATTATAGTTAGATGCATCCTCTAATTGGTCATCAAATATTGTTCCAATTATAGCCATCCTATATAAATTTTATATAAATTTCAACTGCTCAAGATTTCAAACTGAAGACAAGAGACATAATTCTACTCTGCAAATTTGCGGAACAAAAATCATAATTTAGAGCAACATGCATAGACATATGACAAGAAAAAACACAAGTACATAGTGATTTTTAGGGGAACCCAACTAGGAAGAACTCCTCAAGCCTCTTTGCATTAATCAATTGAATAGAGAAACTATTAGAATTTCTTTCTCCATCTCTGAGCACAACCTTGTTCGGGAATAAAATCCCCTAGGGTCTTGGGTTGATACCCTAGCAGGCTGGAGGTGATCTATACAAAGAAACACACATTCCATACAACCATAATGCTAATGTAAGCAAACTCTACAATAAGGGGAATACCTGAGGTCCTACATTTGAGAAGAGCCTTCCAGGGTCCAAACCCTTCTTGGAGTTCCTTTTGCTCCTTCAAACTGCAAAACAATCAATTCCAGAAAGTACAACAGTATATGGAATAAACATCATAAAGAAACCATCTTCATATTATAATGAAAGGTAGTTAGTTATGCAATTAAACAACCATTCACATATGAATCATAACATGAATATCATAAACATGAAGAAGATTTATATCAAGAACAGAGACATGTGTTTCTTTTATTATAGACAAATAAAGTACAGAAAGGAATAATTTCACTTGATTCGTCCTTTCGCAGGCTTTGAGCGGAACCGTCTTCCAGATTCGTCCAGTCTCAAGCCTTTAACAAACTCCTTCCATGCCTTACTCCATGATATCTCAAGTAGTAGATAGACATCAACACACACAAGGAAACAAGGGTTTCCTGTAAAATGGGGGAAGTGCAGGAGGCACTAGGATCTTTAGACCTAGTCAGGGAAATCTTAGCATAATAATCTTTCTCTCTCTTCTCTCCTCCCTTTAGGCCTTCCCATTGAAGCCTTTTATACTTCTCCCAAAGTAGTTTTTTAGTTGGGAATTCGTTGGGAACAGTTGGGCCACAGGCACTAACAAGTAATCAACAGGTGCAACTCTTGATCTCCGCCTGAAATTAAGGACATTTATTTTTTTTAAGTGTTTTAATACATATACGTGGGTTGGGTATACACAGACCTGCGTATACATGCATTTAGCTTAGGGAAATGTCATGTATAGGGAATAAAACACTGTTTTTTAAATTTCGGACCAGCTCTGGAAGGAGGGGTTTCCCTAGGCCATGAGTGTAGCATCACAAACCTCAAGAGTGAGATTTGGAGATATAGCATATGCCCCCTAATATGTGAGGTCAGAAGGGGTACATGATGGCTGAAATGTATTAAGCAAGTCCATGGAAAGGAAATCTATCACAAACTGAGAAGGACTTCACCAGAATTCAGCCTGCCAAGCCACAAAAGGAGATCAGAAAGAAACACTGTCTGAGGTGGGCATACCCATGCTCAGAGAAAGTACATCATGTTTGCATATCAAGTACAGGTAGATCCACTAAGTATACAAGTATAAATGACTGGAAAATACATAATGAATCATCTGATCACGATTGAACAAGTACATGTCAGAACATCACATATAAGAATGTCAATGATGCTGAAGGATGAAGCGGATCACTGATATCAAATAGTACCAAATGAACATGATGGAATAAGATGGTACTACACTACAAACTCAGGTGCCAGCATATAAAATGTCGCCATGAATGACTGCAACATATAAGGTGGAGTGGTATCAACTAGCAGCAACAGGAGAAACTATCAAGTGAACCAATGGATGCTGATACAACCTGAGGTCTTCACTGGTCACCGTGTTACATTTATACAGCATGGGAATAAATGATCTAAATTCAAACATGTGAGAAATCATTTGATTACTGGTCATTGATGTATACAGTTAACAAACGCGAGACTACTCACCGATAATGATAATGAGCGTCAAGGTACCCAGTACAATCTAACAAGTATGAATAGATGAGCTGGAGTTGAACACTTGTAAGAATCTATCGATCAGGGGACAATGATGGTTTCCCACTATCGATAGCGAAGGATCTACCACTAATGACTGCAAACCCCAAGGTATTGCCAAATGGACTCTAGACCTTTGCCCCAGAGCAATGAGTCGAAGTCGATAGGGAAAGATCTACTAGAAGGAAGGAATTAAGGCATCCTGCATCAATCTAGCGCGAGTGTAACCTGTAGGCCAATAATGTGGAAGGAATCAGACGAAAACGATGTAATAACCCGACCAAAACACGTTTTCGACATACACAAGGTGTCGCTAGCGCACGACAGAAACCCTCTGAACCAACAATTAATGAAAGCTGACACAGAGGCAAGGTATCCACCAATAGGGTCAAATGGAAACCAAGGTGTTGCATGAATCCTAATATGTGATAATGTAAGCTGATGTCGAACACAAGGGAAACCACACAGTCAAAGACCCATGATACTGATTGATGCTGAGCACAAGGTAACCTATCAATAATGAAAATAGGGCCAGGGTGCATCTCTAGGCCTATCCTCAGAGCAAGATGTTGTTGTCGATAAGGACAAGACCCGCTAGCAAGAAGTCAATGGAGACCTTCTCAAATCGGCATGACTAAAGGACCAATATAACTGATGTGATGATAGACATGATACTGACAACCAGGGATGGTCGACTGAAAAATGAGTCAAGAGACACCACAGAGTGGCCGACTCAAGCTAACTTCCCTTAAACAAAAGCATGACTCAATGTGACTATGTGGTAGCATATGATGACTCTGTATAAGCTCATTATCCAGGAGGCACAAACAAACCCTCCATATGATTGGAAGAGATAACCAATCGGGGGAGAACTGACTCAATAACAAGGTTAAGGCATACCTAAGTCAAACTAAATCCCGCCCAAATGAAGGAGACTTTGCTTTGAGTGCTTTGTTCAAGGGCGACACAACTGACTCTAACTTCCAACAATAAATGGAAATACTGTCTCGTTCCCGCTCTTTTTGGAATATATAATTTTTTTGTCTTTTTCTTTAAGCTGGAAAAATAATAAAAAAAATGCTATAGCATAGTGGAAAGAACGAGTGTTGGTGAAGCAGATGATCTAGTTCCTGGGATTGGAACATTCCTATGCTCAATGCAGGGAGGCGAAAACTGGCCAAAGACACTCAAAGGTGTGTTCCTTCCATGGGTCAAGGTGTGTCAAGTTGCAGAAGTCAAAAGTATGCAAGTTTCATTTTGCAGTCGTCATGGTCAAAAGTTGGCTTAAACACGAGTCCAAGTGAAGCCAGCTCAAGGCCAAAAGGTGTAAATGGTCAAAATGCAATGCAGTAGTACAATTCAACACAAAGGATCCTCTAGGGTATAAGGCCAGAACAAAGTGAAGAAGCAAAGAGGAATGAGTCTTCATCGCATAAGTCATGGCGGGACTACAAAGGACTCTTGAGCCTACTCAAATCAGAGCAGCATGGGCAACAAATGTCAGTGAGGTGCTAACTACGATGCACATGTAAAGGATGGCTTATACCATCATGTCATGATTTAAAGAGTCGACGAGTGAAGATGGTTTACAAACCATAACACGATGGGATCGACCCTATGGCAAGTGTATCGACAGATGGAGGCTAGTATGCATAATGCAATGGAAAAATGGCTTCCCTAACCTATGTGCTAGTGAGAAAACGATACCTACCATGACGGGTCAACAGTCATGGAACCGTCTCAAAATTGTTGAAAAAGCGTCAAAAATGTCCTGAAAATCAAACCATTCTCGACATTCCAAGCTCCCAAGTTAAAAGTTACATGAGACCAAACAAAATCAAGTTTTGAAAAAATTTGACATTTTCAAAGCCTATAAAAGAGTTTTTGGACTCACCATTTTCACCATTTGAGTTTGAGAGCAGAGAAGTGGAGCAAAAGGAGCAAACTTTCCATACGCCAAATTCAACTGTTCAGATTCTTCCAAAATCCCTAGGTAACTCTTATACTTGTCTTGCAATTGATTGTGACTAGTTTTAGAATTTTTAATTAATGTTTTACCATTGATTTTTTTGCCAAAAATTTCATCGCGGCGTATACGCGGGTTGGTAATATGAAACCCGTGTACACGTGGGCCCTACACGTGACTGTGTGCAAAGGGACCCACGTATATGCCACGAAAATTTCAAACAAAAAAACTAATGGCCCAAATTCATTTTTCTTTCAGTATGCCAGTCACTTGGCGAGAAAGAGAGCATACCGCAGTGGATGATGAGGTCATGAATGATCTTGATGCTTTGGATGCCTTACAGGGATGTGGTTTGCTAAAATTCTTCAAATTGCCAGATATGAAATCAAACACACGTCTGCTCGAGATGCTCCTTGATTACTAGAATATCGAGGAGGATGCCTTTATGATTGACAAGATGTCACTCAAGATAGAATTGGAAGATATCTATTTCATCACAAGCCTTTCCCGAAGGGGAGAGGTAGTACATTCTTGGGGCAGGACACGGAGCAGTCTCTCGATCAAGGACTACGTACAGATATATTGCCCAGGACATCCAAAGAAGGTTGGAAGTCAAATTTCCATCACACATGTGGCGAGTTTATCACTGAGGATAATCCTGTTCACCATAGCTCGAGTGAACGGATCATCTTCTCTACACCAGGCATCACGGCTAACCATGAGTGTGGCAGTTGACTGTCTCACCACTATATTTGACTGGTGTACTCCTCTTCTGGCTAGCATGAAGAGCCAGCTCACTTCTATCAAGAGAGGGCAGACCAAAAACTTCAGATATGGGACTATTTTGTGTTCTTTCTTTTTTGAGAGGGTTCCCGCACTTCGTCCTAGAGTACCGGTTTCAATCAACACCCCACGAGATCCACGAATGGGAAGGTGGTCTAACCTGATGAAATGTTTAGGAGGTGGGGAGGTCCCACGGACTGCATTTGACGATGACTTCTTTTCTTGGTGGGATCAGTAGATCATCGCCGTTGATGACTACCCTTATGCTGGGTTGGATTTCCGAGGAGATCCTGATCTAGCATTGCCACCGACTGCAACATGGGGCGACATTGGTAAGTGTTTTAGATTTTATGATTTTTTGTGATTTTCCAAATATAATAATGAACTTTGAAAAAATATTTTTGATAGGATTCAAATGACTAATATGGTGATCATGTTCCAGATATTGGGTCGGTACGACCAGATGAGTTCCCATGGCACAAACGTCGCAGCCAAGGGGCCGAAGAGGCGGCTATAGACACAGAGCGAGTTCTACATACAGTTCAGTGGCACTTGGTGAGACTGACTCACCGAGTACTAGTGGCGGTGGTAGAGGACCTTCTTATAGAGATGCAGCGTCATGCGGTTGGCATGCCATGAGACTGGGTCCGCAGTTTTAGGTGTGTGGCAATGCAGTAGTTGCCTACTTAGCCGCTCACCCTGAGCCAGGGAATTATATATAGTGGACATGATTATGGGAATTTGAGTCCCAATTTTGTATATTTTTTGGACAGACTTATGTATACTCAAGATGCTTTATGATAGTATATATATATATATATATTATATAATATATATATATATAATATATATATATTATATAATATATAGAGAGAGAGAGAGAGAAGAGAGAGGAGAGAGAGAGAGAGAGAGAGAGGAGAGAGAGAGAGAGAGAGAGAGAGAGAGATACAGTTAGACTTTTTTATGTTTGAATTTATTGTGATGAATGATTGATGTGCCAGTCTAATGCTTGATTAGTGATAGAATTAGCTAACCAATAATTAATATAAGTAAATGATCTTTGCAACAACCTCACCCTTAAATATTGGCGATATAAACATGGATCCCTTACCTGATAAATGTTATTTAATTGTGACACTATCAATTGTGAATCAAGATAAACTACCAATGAGTCGATTTCGTGAGAAATAACCTCGGATAGTAAATTAATGATGGCAGTATACTCAACCATATTATTTGAAGCAGGACCAATGCATACTCCCCTTGATATCATCAACTGACCAGTTGGATAATAGAGTACCCAAGCTGCGGAAGTAAGATTCCGAGTGTGCCAACTAGCACCATCGGTGAATCCAAAATAGACCAAGTCTTCCATCAACACCTGCCAAAGCAAACCAAAAAGTGTTGATATAAAAAAACTCTCGATAAAATATGTACAAATATAGATAATGTACAAAGAAGCCATTTCCTAACTGCTACTTAAGTAAAGTACTTCTTGAGGTAGAGCCCGTTTCAGGGCTCCGCCAAATTGTTTCCTTTGAAATCGATTAACTCATACGACCCCTTTTTTAAAAATCGTTTAATTATGAAGGGACCGTACCACATAGCTTTGAATTTTCCTATCCCCAAGGTGTCCTTATCTTGGTCATAGACCAAGACAAGATCGCCTTCAGAAAAGACTCAAGGACGAACAACTTTATTATACTCAGTTTTAACCCTTTTCTTATGAGCCTCATTTACTGTGGCAACATCTCGACGCTGCTCATAGAGATGTTCCAAGTGAAGGAGGCACTCTTCAAGACTAGAAGTCTCTGGAAGGAGCTAAACAGCTAACTTAAGAGATGGAATTTCACATTCAACAGGAAAGATAGATTCCATCCCATAAACTAACTAAAAAGGTGTAAAACTTGTAGCAGTCTTGACAGAGGTTCGGTATGCCCATAGAGCCGGATACAACAGAAGATGCCAATTGGATCGATTTTTGTCAATTGTCCCTTCTAGGATCGTCTTAAGAGTTTTGTTTACTGCCTCAACCTATCCATTGGCCTAAGGATAATAAGGAGACGAATGTTCCTGCTGGAAACCTAATTTGAGAGCCAATTCGGACATTAGCTGATACTGGAAATGACTGCCATGGTTAGCGACAATCTCTCTTGGGATACCGAACCTTGAGATAATCTGATTAAAAAGGAACAATGCCACTATCTCACTATCGTTTTTATAAGTGGGCATGGCCTCAGCCCACTTCGTGAAGTAGTCTACGACCATGATAATATACTTTTGATTCGCTGCTGAAGGCGGATTACAAGTTGTAAAATCAAGACCCCACTTAGTAAAGGGACTGATAGTGACAACGGGGAAAAGAGGACTTGGATGTGCACATCTTCCGAGTATAAAATTGGCACGGGTGACAGCATTTTACTTCTTCAACACAATCTTTGAAGAGCAAAGGCCAAAAATAGCTAGCACGGAAGATACGCTGAGCTGTAACAAGCCCTGATAGATGACCGCCACAAGCTCCACTGTGGTAGTCATTGAGCACTAACTATGCTTCCTCTAAGGTTAAATAGCACCGAAGGATTGAATCAACCCACCTGACGATATAATGTATCACCAATGATAACATAATTTTTAGCCAGGTGATGTAATTTTCGACGTTCATCCTTAGAGAAAGTGAACTTCGAAGTCTGGAGATAAACAATGATATCTCCATACCAAGGGTCAAGTGAAGAGATCAGGAATAAATGTTTGTCGGGAAAACTTTCCTCATAAACAATATCCTCTCCATAAGGCAACTCGAAAATTAGCTCGGAAAAAACCATAGATTTCTTAGATTTAGCGGACAAGAACTCAAGATCAAATTCTTGTAGAATAACTATCCATCAATTATATTTGCCCCCAATGACTTGCCTACTGAGGAAAAATTGAAATGGGTTGACCGCTGCTAAGACAAAGTTTTTGCGTAGCAAAATATAATGGTGGAGCCGCTGGATAGCATGGGCAGCTGCCAAGGCCAACTTCTCAACCGGAGAGTAGCAAAGTTCAGGACCTATCAAGCCTTGACTCAAATAATAAATCACATGCTCTGTGAGAGTATCATCTTCCTGAATGAGAACCATACCAATGGTTGATTCTGCTGCAGCGAGATATAAAAGGAATTCCCTACCATAATCCGGTGGACTCAAAAGCGGGGCAGAGACTAATGCCTTTTTCAAAGCATCGAATGACTGCTGCACAAAGTCATCCCACATGAATGGAACTCCTTTCCATAGCAAACGCATGAACCCTTTAGTGATCTCGGCATAGTTCGATATAAACTGTCTTAAGAAATTAGCCTTCCCTTTAAGACTTTGAAGCTGCCGAATTGAGGACGGGGGAGGCAACTGAACTATTGCCTCTACCTTGAAGGGATCAACCCTAATCCCTTCATTTGATATGATTAACCCTAATAACCGACCGGACATAACCGCGAAAACGCACTTGTTAGGATTCAACCAGATTTTATTAAAATGACATTGCTCAAAAACCAATCAAAGGTGACAAGGGTGATCAGTTCTCTTTTGAGAACGAGTAGCGATATCGTCCAAGTATGCTTCAATGATATGTTTAATGTCATGGAAAGCATATGACATGGCCCGTTGGAAAGTCGCTCCAGCATTTTTAAGACCAAAAGGCATCTTTCTGTATGCAAAGGTACCCTAGGGACATATAAAAGTTGTCTTATGTTGATCTTCAGGATGGATAGAGATTTGATTATACCCGGAAAAACCATCCATGAAGGAAAAAATCTCATTACCCGCACACTCGTCAATAATCTAATCAATGAATGGCGTGGGGTAATTATCTTTCGAACAATCCTTATTTAGGTCTCTAAAGTCGATGCATACTTGGATTGTTCCTTGCTTTTTATCTACAGGGATTGGATTAGAAACCCAATCGGCAAGAGGAACAAGGTATATGAAACCCGCCTTGAGCAGCTTTTCTACTTCAGCTTTAATGGCTACCGCTTTCCTAGGATTAACCGGTTGAAGCCTTTGACGAACTGGCTTGGCGTTTTCATACGTCTTGATCTCATGTTCAACTATAGAAGGGTCAATGCTAGGCATTTATTCATAAGACCAAGCAAATACATCTCGAAATTCTTTGAAAAGGTCGGTGTAAATTTGAATTTCTTCAGGGAACATTCGATTCCGATGAAGATATTCTCGATCATGTTAGGGTCCCTAGAGATGTTTATAGATATCGTTTTTGAAATCACCGACATATTACCTTCGGTACGGAAGTGTGCTGGAGCCAAAGGATTTGATATCGTACAAACATCACTAGTAAAGAGCTCGAAGAACCTTGATTCCACTTCCTGCAATGGAGGAAGAAAATATGAATGATGGTGTAAGTCTTCGCAAGGTCGATCTATACCCATCATTACTTCAAGGATTGCTTCTTTAGAAGGTAAAACCGAATCTAAGTAGTCCAAGGTGGAGGTAGAATCAAGGGCTTAGGCCGGGGCCACATCACCCTCTAGCTCCTCTTCAGAAAAAGGAGTAGAACGGTCATCTGCAGAGTTAACGATAGACTGATATCTAAGCTCAGCTGCAGACATAGGGAATGCAATTCCATTAACTTTTCCTTCAGCTAATGTGGTCGTAGGTGAAGGCAAGGTCCAAGGGTCTGAAAAATAATGAGTTCTGAAGAACTCTTCTCGAGGAAACTCCTTAGATGATGAAACAACAATGATTCTAGTGATAGGAGAGGGAAAATCAAAGGTACCCATCAATGAGGAATACATCCCAACTCCTAAATTCTCAGTAGGCAGGCGAGGGTTATCCACTAAAGGAACAGTAGAGTCAGAAGTTGCTTGAGGATCGACTGGACAATAATCCAATTGATCAACCTTAACGATTTTCCCTTCATGAGGAAAGCAAATGACATGAAACGGAGTCGAAACAACGACGTCCATTTCATATACCCAGTTCCTTCCTAAGAGGAGATTGTAGTCTAGGTTAGCATCAATGACTTCTACTTCAATATTAACGACCTTCCCCCAACACATATGGGAAAGGGTGGGATAATCCCATGCGGCCTATGAGAATTCCCATCAAATGCAGTCAGGAGGGTAGGTGAAGGAATAGATGAAGGTGATCCAATAGCATTCCAGCATGACATCGACATGACGCATGTGGAAGCTCCTTCATCAATAATGGTACGAAAAATGTTAATATTCTGGTATGTAGACTTTGTTTGAAAAGTCATATGATGAGGGAGTCACTTTTTGACATTTAACATGTCGAAAGTGAGCAGTAAAGAATTAGTTGGATCAACTGCCCCAATCGCTGAAAGTAAAGCACTTCGTTGAGCCGAACATGACTGGAGAACCTCTAAAGTGGACATGGCGCATGGACTCTGAGCCAGATCCTCAACAATGGAGTAATTCTGGGCTACCCTAGCGTTAGGATTAATAGTCGCGCATTTAGCGAAACCTTTCGGTATCTGTGGTATAGTCTCAACAGGGGGTCGCCCAATATGAAGCTCAGTATTTCCGGGAGCAGTTTCGTCCTTGGAAGTTTCGGCTTCACCATAATCATGTGATTGAGTAGCCACATGGACATTAGAACCCATCATGAAAACATTCGATGATTTCTCCCCTTCCTAGCTACCCTCAGCGGAGGTACCAAGATTTGAACTCGCGACAGAAAGTAATTGCTGCCCTTGGTGAAAAGGGTTGGTTAACACAGCTTGAGAACTGGAAGCCCCTTGCTACCCTAACAAGCGCTGAGCATCCTGAATCTTTGGGTAGAGATGAGCTAAATGGTCTCCACTGCACTACTTGCATGGAAACTTGACTTTCTTTCTAGACTCATTTCTACCACTGCCAGCATTATTACCAGATTTATTTGCGTCAGCTTTCCCATCCTCGTTCTTTTTCTTACCTCATCCTTTCTTTTTCCCATTGGAATTTTGATTTCCTTTAGGGTTATCAGATTGGACGACATTAATCGAAGAGGGTTTGGAAGCCGAAGGGTTAGACGATGTGACTTGGTTGTTAGGAGCAGTTTGCAAAGACAACTGCTGCAATTCGCTCAACAAGTTCACCGCTTTTGTGTCTATCGATCCAATGATACCATTAGCATGGGGACCTGGCTTCGACTTGGCTATATCAACCTTAGACCCAGGAGCATCTGGCAAGTATTTTTGTAGGATCCCAGACTAAGAGTAGATCAATTCTAATTGCTAGGCCCTAAAAATAGCTTGCTCCTCAGAATAGACTCTGGACATGGAGACATCCTTAGAGATTTCCAGTTGTAAAGATTTCAAAAACCATTCGAGATGGTATTCCAGAGGAATTTTGGCTTTAATGAGCCTCATTCTCTGTCTCCATTCCTGAATATGATCAGAAATGTGAGTTGTCATGTCCTGACGAAAATTGGCCAGAAGTTTAGTTCCTGCATCATAACAGATAGGCAACTGGAAATGATTTAAGAAAATATTAGCTAAGTTGGTGAAAGATGTAAAGCTACCCCCTGGCAACTCTATATACCATTTGGCCGCATTACCAGTCAAGGTGTGTTGAAAAAGTCTCAACCTAATCAAGTCATCAATAAGGGATTTTGATGAGCACCACAAATGGAATGTGGTTACATGGTCGCCTAGGTCTTCACCGCTCTTCCCTTTGAATTTTGGAATGTCTGAAGGGAGTTTGGTTGGGACCGGAGGCTAGGCCGGATTGTATTTGATTGGATCATTTGTTAATTTTGTGAGATTTAGCAAGTTCAAAGTTGCTAGAAACGAAAGCCTAGGAGGACCTTGGGGATTCCACCCAGACTGGGCGGAGCTCCCAAAGTTCTGAAAACATTGGCCTGGATTTTGGAAGGCACCAGGTTGCCCGAAGTAAACAACAGAACCAGCTAAACCAAAAGGCAAGCCTTGTGATCCAGCAAAATTCGGAGTTTGACCAACTCCGGCTGCAAAAGCTCTATAACCGGCGAGGCTTCCTCCTAAAGGATTATAAGGAGTTGATAACCCCTGATAAGGATTCCAAGCAGAAGCTAAAGGAGGAATACTTTGAAACAAACTAATTGTGGAGTACGGCCTATTCCCTTGTTGGCCGAAAAACGGATTCCCAGTTCCCATGCCACTGACCGCAGGGTTAGTCCAACCTTGAAAAGGATTGCTACCTTGTCCTAAGGAAGAGAAAGGCATAGATCCAATTGTTGGGTTGGAATGTGGTATATGACCAATTCCAAAAGGAAAACCCTGGAATGAAGCCGATCCACCCATCATGGATGTGGCAGCACTAAACGGAACTGACGGAATACCCTGTGAATGGGTGCCAAATGGGAAGGATCTAGAACTAAAAGCTTTGGTTTGGGAATTTCCACTCGTGGAAGGAATGGAGGTAGACCCAACTAAAGATGTGCTATCAAAAGACACAAACAAAGAAGCAGAGGAGATGGAAATCGTTCCTCCCCCTTGTACTGATGTTGGAGTTTGCATAGTTGTAGCACTTGTAGTAGAAGCCATGCTTCCAGTAGTGGTCATCGATGGTAAGTGTGTAATGTGACCTGAACTTGACGGTCTATGCGTCAGAGTCCCACTGTATTGTAATACTTCTGGATAACTAGAAGGTGGGGGAGAATTTGGAGCCGCTGATGACTCTGGGAGTTCTTCTACCTCTACGTTATCTTCTGCCAGAAAGAGGACTCGAGAAAGAACTAGAGTGTTCCTCTCTTGTTCTATAGAAGTACCAAGCCTATCTAGAACAGTAATGCCCCCGAGAGGAGGATCAATCCCCGATGCGTCAGCTGCCATGGGACAAAACCCACCGGCAGTATTACCTCTGCGCCTTCTAGGAGAAGGCTCTAAACTTGGTGTTGAAAGACCACGAAGTCTTCGAGACCGTCTAGGTGATCGGTCAGCCACTTTGAATTTTTTATTAAGATCTAACTAAAGACTCAAAAAATTGAAAGCTAAGCCGACTAAGAGCATAGAGCACACACTATAAAGTCCCTAAAAGATATCAGCCAGTCAAACTACTTCCAAGTATTTCCGCTCTGGGTGATTAGGACCAGACACCAAAATATAAGAAGTGAAGTAAGGGGCCTTCCGAAGATAGTCTGGGATAATGACGGCCCAGTCCTATCAACGAAGGTATCAGAGGAAGTTACGCTAACCTCCTAACAACAGCCTGCGCTGGTGCAAGCCCCCAAGCTTCGCAAGGGTACCCTCCAGTAGTACCATTGAGAGTGATATGACGTCGACCTCAGGTGCCACGATATTCCCCTCCGCAGCCATTTGTGTAGATCCCTAGGAGTAGCAACTAAGGTTACTAACTTGTTGCAAAAGCCAGGCAGAACAGTCGTGAGGTAAGATCAGACAAGTAGGAGAGGGGGTATCTCTCTTCCCTGTCTTCAAAAACCCTCGTGCTTAACTCCCAGATCTGGAGCTTTCCTGGTCTTCCTAACACTTTTGGATTTTCACTCACTATTCAGACTCCTATGTTTGACAGTTTAAATGGGCTTGGAGAGTTATCTCTCCACTCGCCTAATCCAAGGCCCTAAAATATCCTAAAACTTGTTGGTGTGTCTAACTTGACAATTATAAAAAGTTCTAGTATATTTTAATTAGCGCTTGTTTTTGAATGGGTTGTTATTTAAGTCAAGGGATAAGTGGAAGTGAAACTAGTGGTGTTTTGACGCAAAAGAAATTAATAAAAACTAAACTACATGCAAATGCACTTATTTTTGTTTTTCGATGAAAGAAATTTCTACAAGATTCAGAGGAACTCGAAAGAAAGTAACAAATTTTTCTTTTCTTTTCTTTTACTCAAGCTTCACACTCACAAAAGTTAACAAAACTATGGATGCCTAGAAATATGCACAAATTAATCCTAATGCAACAAGTACATGCTGATGCAAAACTCAAAACTACTCTTAAATCAAGAAATGAAAGTTACTTGTTTATCGATTTTTAATTTGCCACTTAAAATGTTTAGATAGAATATAAGTTGTTGACGCTTATTTCATCCAAACACTAAAAGCAAGTTTCAAGACAAACAAAAATGCACTTTCACTCATAAAAAGGAAAACTAAATCAAATCAAAGTTCAAGAAAGCAAAACAAAGTTTCAAGGAGTTTCCTTCAAAAGCAAAACAAAAATGGCTTTTCAAAAGTGCTCTAAACAAGACTGAAACTTTATGATCGAAGAATAGGCAATGAAACACTTTGCGAGTTTGCAATACAAAACAAGTGAGAACTCAACAAAAAGGTGTTTCAAAACGCTTTTAACAATCAACAAGCAGCAACAAGAGCTTGGCAATAAAGACCAAAAGATTGAAAAGACAACTTTCAAGAAAGTGTAAACCAACAACTTCCTGAAAGTAAGAAAAGCAGATGGTCATAAAGATAGTGTTTCAACATGCAAACCAAAAAATCACCAAAACAAAACTAGACACAAAGATTGAGATCAACCTTTCTGCCCTGAAGACACAAAGCAGCCAAGATTCCTAACAAGAAATCTTGTGTGTTTAAGCAAAAATGATGACGTTTGCAAGAAAAACAAATAAGACCAACCTTTTCACAATCAGAGAGAATTTGAAATCAGATACTTGCTGTAAAACTAAAGATTGTCACAGAAAAGTAGTTGTTAAGGATTGAATCAGACTAGCAGGCAGACCTTTAGAAACAAAAAGATTGAAAAAATCTTGAAAATTATAAGATATACGCGACTGTGTTTTCGCACAGCTGCATGTATACACGACAAAGCTTAAGTAAACATGTGTATACGCAGGTTTACTTAAGGAAAGATGCATATATACGCTTTTGTAAACAAAAAAAACAGCATATATAAAAGGTTCCAAGAAAAATAAAAAATAGTCTGAAGAAACTAATCAAACTTGCAATTCAAGAACAGACCAGACAATAATAGAAAGAAAACAGATAGCTAAGCCCTGATTGGCTTGAATACACCCAAACTAGGAACAACAATAGTGTTGTCCCCAGTGGAGTCGCCAATTCTGTTAGGGAATAAATTCCCCTAGGGTCTTGGGTTGATACCCTAGCAGACTGGAGGTTATCTATACAGAGAAACACACATTCCATACAGCCATAATGCTAATGTAAGCAAACTCTACAATAAGGGGCCTACCTGAGGTCCTACGTTTGAGAAGAGTCTTCCAGGGTCCAAACCCTTCTGGGAGTTCCTTTGGCTCCTTCAACCTGTAAAACAATCAATTCCAGAAAGTACAACAGTATATGGACTAAATATCATAAAGAAACCAGCTTCATATTATAATGAAAGGTAGTTAGTTATGCAATGAAACAACCATTCACATATGAATCATAACATGAATATCATAAACATGAAGAAGATTTATATCAGTAACAAAGACGTGTTTCTTTTATTATAGACAAATAAAGTACAGAAAGGAATTAATTCACCTGATTCATCCTTTCGCAGGCTCCAAGCAGAACTGTCTTTCGGATTTGTCCAGTCTCAAGCCTTTAACAAACTCCTTCCATGCCTTACTCCATGATATCTCAAGTAGTAGATAGACATCAACACACATAAGGAAACAAGGGTTTCCTCTAAAATGGGGGAAGTGCAGGAGGCACTAGGATCTTCAGACCTGGTCAGGGAAATCTGAGCATAATAATCTTTCTCTCTCTTCTCTCCTTCTTTTAGGCCTTCCCATTGAAGCCTTTTATACTTCTCCCAAAGTATTATTTTAGTTGGGAACAGTTGGGCCACGGGCACTAACAGGTAATCAACAGGTGAAACTCGTGATCTCCGCCCGAAATTAAGGACATTTTTTTTTTTTTAGTGTTTTAATACATATACGCAGGTTGGGTATACACATACCCACGTATACACATGTTTAGCTCAGGGAAATGTCGCGTATAGGGAATAAAACACTGTTTTTTAAATTTTGGACCAGGTCTGGAAGGAGGCGTGTCCTAGGCCATGAGTGCAGCATCATAAACCTCAAGAGTGAGATTTGGAGCTATAACAAACCTATAAAAGAATAATTATTCTCTCTACTGATTGAGGACCTTTGGTCAACACTTAGCCACTTTATGCCTCCTCCAACCTCCTATTTCCTTACATGATCCTTAAGGAAATTAGATCCTAAAATATAGGAATTTCCTCTTATTTTCTTGCACAATTCCTATGGATTGATCAACAGCTTGCACGCAAAAATATGTACACTCAACTAGTATACAACTAATTTTACATTAGCCTTAATTCCTCCACTCCAGCTGAGGAGTTCGAATTCCATGCGTGGATGAGCTATTTTGGGTTGATTGATAAGTTAACTAAAAAATATCTGAGTTAAACTATTGTCCCACAACTCAACTGGGCTTCAACTGACTCTATCCATAGTTAGAGGCCAGTTAACTAAATACCACTGAAAATAACTAAACTAGATTGCTAAAATTTAGCAATCACACATGCATCGGTGAACTTCAAGCCCACTAAATCAGATTTGCTAGGATAATTGAGTGATAAGAGCCATGTCTCATTATTTAACTTCCCCCAAGTTGTCCTACTGATATGGAAATTCGATTTACTAAATTTGACTAAGGCTAAAGTCAAGTTGAGCCTTTCTTGCTACATTTTCTAACACTCTCTCCTAGCAAGAAAGGGATTTTTCACCACCCCTATCTAGCACCTACGAATGTACTATAGCACTAACTCTCACTATTGTTGTTGTTACTACAACAACAACAATTGAGACAAATCCAAAAGAAACACTAAATCAATTATATCTCTAAAACTATCTACTAGGAAAGATGCATTGTTGTTGATTCTGCATTGTGCCTCTTGCAAAACTATCAACATTGCTTTGTGCTCCACAACATATGACTACACCAATTCACATCGATCCTTCCGCTACTAGATATTATGGGCCCCTATAGCAAGGTAATGATCCATGAGGAGGACACCTTAATGGACCCTGCCCAAATCTCTGTAACTTTGGGACTAAGGTTCTACATCAACCCACCTCACTCTAAAAGGTAAAGTTACAATTTATCCTCCTACCCACTTCGCTTGGACTGCCCTTGTACTGGAGGTCTCTGACTAGTCCTCATAATCATCATCTTGTTGGTTAACCCAACTTGCAACTAGCTGAGACTCCATCTTTAGAAGTCTATCCTGCTCCCTCTCAACCACCACATATCTAACTTTTGTCTTGCACTTCAAGGATGCATATGCATATTCTTCTAATGTGTAGAGGCTCTCAACCCTGACACCAATTTTCTTGATCTGACCTGAAGCAAAATGCTTAAGGTAGGACTTCCCATTGTTGAAGACTACTGCCTACCCTTTGTCTTCAATCCTCAATTTTTTCATCAAACCAAGTTTTCTAGCATCATTTCTATTTTCAAATAGATCATTGAGGGTCTTCCACATAGCAAAGGGAGAATCCTTTCCATGTAACTTCGAGATTATGTGGTCTCTCACACCCTCCACGATGATCCTCTTGGCTCTAGAAACATCCATCTTCCACTGGGCTATTTTTTGTGCATCAGACTGCTAGGGTTTCACAATATCATTTTTAAAATATTCTAACACACCATTATCATCAAGCATTTCTTCCATTCAGTCCTTCTAGGCTATGAAATTCAAGCTACCCTCCAGGGCATACTCCAATCTCATTTTGCTGAAAGACATTCTCTTGAATCTAAAGAATAACTACTGCATTTAAGCTGTAAATTCGAAATTCCTAAGGGAAAAAACTCTATATACTTATTCTAATATGATTTTAAGGCTTTGATACCATGGAGAAATTTGATAGAAATTACAACTGCTCAATATTTCAAACTGAAAATAAGAGAGACAATTCTACTCTACTAATCTACGGAATAGAAATCACAATTTAGAACAACATGCATACACATGCAATAATAAAACCAAAAGTACATAGTTATTTCTAGGGGAAACCAACTGGGAGAAACCCCTCAACCCTCTTTGCATTAATCATTTGAATGGTTAAACCATTACAGTTGTTTACTCCATCTTTGAGCACAACCTTCAAAAGAATAATTGTTCTCTCTAGTGATTAAGGACCTCTAGCCAACACTTAGCCACTTGATGCCTCCTCCAACCTCTTATTTCCTTGCACAATCCTTAAGGAAATTGTCTCCTAGAAGATAGGAATTTCCTCCTATTTTCTTCAGAAATTCCCAAGGATTCATCAACTGCCTACATGCAAAAATTTGTACAATGAACTAGTATACAATTAATTTTACAGTAGCCATAATTCCTCCACTCCAATTGAGGAATTTGAATTCCATCCATGCATGAGCTATTTTTGGTTAATTTATTAGTTAGCTAACATAAATCAGAGTTAGACTATTTTCCCACTACACAACTCAGCTTCAACTATCTCTACTAATCGTTATAGGTTAGTTAATTGAATGAAATTGAAAATAACTAAAATCATTTGCTAAAATTTAGCAATCACACATGCATGAATGAACTCCAAGCCCACTAAATCAAATTTACTGAGATAACTTAGTGACAAGAGCCATGTCACGCTACTTAGCTACCTCCAAGTTGTCCTGTTGATGTGGAAATTCGATTTACTTAATTTGACAAAGGATAAAGTCAAATTGAGCCTTTCTTGCTACACTTTCTAATACTCCCTCTTAGCAAGAAAGGGATTTTGCACCACCCCTATCCAACACCTATGGAATTTACGGTAGCACTACCTCTCGTTGTTGTTGTTTCTACTGCAACAACTGCATTTGAGATGCATCCAAATAAACACTAAATCAAATGTGACTATGCAACTATCTACTCGAAAAACTACATTTTTGTTGATTCTACATTATGCCTCTTACATTTCTATTAACACTGCTTTGTGCTCCTCAACATCTAATTACACCAACTCACATTCATCCTTCTACTACTGAATACTATGGGCCCCTATAGAAAGGTAACGATCCATGAGGAGGACACCTCAATAGACCCTACCCAAATCTCTACAACTCTGGGACTAGGAATTCTACATTGCCCCACCTCACTCCAAGAGGTATAGTTCCAATTTCTCCCTCTTTATGCTTCACTCGGACTATCCTTCTATTGGACGTATCTAAATTATCCTCATCATCATCATCTTGTTGGTCATCCCAAATGACAACTAGCTAAGGCTCCATCTTGAGAGGTGTATCTTGCGCCCTCTCGACCACCACATCTCGAATTTCTGCCTTTCTCCTCAAGTCTTCACATGCATCTTCTTCTAATGCATAGAGTCTCTCGATCCTAACACTAATTTTCTTCATCTAAGATGAAGAAAATTTCTTAAGGTAAGACTTCCCATTGTTGAAGACTACCTCATACCCTTTGTCTTCAATCCTCAGTTTGTTCATCAAACCAAGTTTTCTGACATCATTGTTATTTTTGAATAGCTCAAGGAGGGTCTTCGACATAGAAAAGGGAGTCTCTTTTCCATGTAACTTTGAGTCTATGTGCTCTCTAACACCCTCCAAGATGATCTTCTTGGCTCTAGCAAAACCCTTCTTCCACTGGGCTAATTTTTGTGTATCAAACTATTGGGGTTTCACCATGTTAGTTTTAACATATTCTAACACACTATTATCATCAAGCACTTCTTCCATTTGGTCCTTCTATGCCATGAAATTTGAGCTACCCTCCTAGGCATACTCCAATTTTAGCCCATTGCAAGATACTCTCAAATCTGAAGAAAAATTGTTGCACTAAATCTGAAAATTTGAAATTCCTAAGTGATAAATTCAAAATACTGGTTCTAATAATATTTTAGGTCTTCGATACCATGTATAAACTTGATATAAATTGCAACTACTCAAGATTTAAACTAAAAACAAGAGACATAATTCTACTTTACTAATTTGTGGAATAGAAATCACAATTTAGAACAATATGGATAAATATGCAACAAGAAAAACCACAAGTACACAATGATTCCTAGGGGAACCCAAATGGGAAAAAACCCCTCAAGCCTCTTTGGATTAATCAGTTGAAAAGAGAAATTATTACAATTACTTGCTCCACCTCTGAGCACAACCTTCAAAACAATAATTGTTCTCTCTATTGATGGAGGACCTTTGGCCAACACTTATCCACTTTATGCCTCCTCCAGCCTCCTATTTCCTTGTGCAATCTTTGAGGAAATTAGCTCCTAAAAGATAGGAATTTCCTCCTATTTGGTTGCACAACTCCAAAGGATTGATGAACTTCCTATATGAAAAAAATTTGTACACTCAACCAATATACAATTAATTTTACATTAGCCTTTATTCCTCCACTCTAGCTAAGGAATACGAATTTGATGCATGCATGAGATATTTTTGGTTGATTGATCAGTTAACTGATATATCTCCAATTTAGACTATAGTACCATTGCACAACTGAGCTTCAACTAAGTCTATCAATAGTCAGAGGCCAGTTAACTGACTACAACTAAAAATAACTGAACTTGATTGTTAAAATTTAGTAATCACACATGCAAGACTAAACTCGAAGCCCACTAACTCAAATGTATTGAGCTAACCTAGTGACAAGAGTCGTGTCACACTAGTTAGCTGCCTCCAAGTTGTCCTTGTGATGTAGAAATTTGATTTACTCAATTTGACTAAGGCTAAAGTCAAATTGAGCCTTTCTTGCTACATTTTCTAACAGATCCTCACAACCATCAAATCAAATACTTACCCCAAAACATACTACTATTGGAAAATAAGATTTTTTTTTAAAACAATTGTGACAAAATCAACCTTCCTTATCCTCAAATTCTATTACTCTAATAACATGTTAATTTTCTAATACCATATCTAATTTAAATTCCTAGCAATTTTTTTGTGTCCAACAATTTTTTTTTTTTGGAAATGCTACTAATAAAAATATCATTGGTATTTTAACTTAAATAATTTTCAATGGAAATTCAAATATAAAACTAGTCACAAAAAAACTAAATTTTCACCCGCAAAATTCTCCTACACTTTTATTAGTCTAGACAATTAAGGGCTCCCTTAATAAGGAAATTTACCCTAGCAAAATCAACCCCTAGAAATCCATCCTACACTTTAGCCAATTATCTCTCCTAAATTTGGCCCACTTGAAGCTACCCAACCACTACACTAGTGTGGCTTCAACCCTCTAGGCCTCCCCACACTCATGACAGACCTCCACAAGCTTAGCCTCTACCCTCTCAACGTCTCCAAGATCGCAAGAAACTCTTGGCCTCAATCCCAAGTAAATCTTGACCCTTTAATTGTGTGCTCCACCTGCATAATTTTTTCTCACTCAAAATTCCAGCTACACATTGTTCTTTTCCATTGCTCGCTCACTCTCACTCCTCTTGAAAAATTCAGTCTCCCAATAATTTGTTGTGTCTTTCACTTCTCCCTCAAGTTTCATTTATAATTTTCTCATTGAATTTTATCTCAAACCCTAGATCTCATAGGTGATGAATGGCTAGGATTAGATCCTAAGCCTCACTTGAGATCAACAATAGAGACTAGGTCTAACTCATTAAAATAAATTTATTTAATTTTCATTAGAAAACCTTAGGCCAACATCTAACATTAATTAATAAATTAATCCATTTTGTTCCTATGTTAAACTTAAGAAGGAGATCGTAAAAGTCACTTAAAATGAGCAAGTAGCTAAAGAGCATTTTGGACATCTTCTACATGCTTGACACCTAGCCTATACAAAAGCACATATTCAAGCTATCATCATTAACATAAAAGGAAATATTCTACGAGCATAAAAGGTTACCACCTAAGAAGGAAATGGAGCATGAGACATTTTTTTCCTATCTCCCCATTTCCAAACATTGTCTTATAGAAATAACCCATCCTAAAAGTTGAGGAATTGAAGATGGGATTATAGAAACTATTAAAGGAATGAATTAATTAAATACTTGATACTATGAGTCACCTATTATACTAGTACCCAAGAAGGATGGAGCTTAGAAAACATGCATATAATGAAAATATCTAAACAATACTACTCTCAAGAATTGATACCATTTGCCTAGGGTTAATGACTTGATAAATAAGTTTCAACACTCCAATTACTTCACTAAGTTGAATCTAAATCAAGATACCACAATGTATGAGTTAAGGAAGAATATACCTATAAGTATACCTTCAAGACAATGTAAGATCTATATGAATGAATAATAATGACTTTTGGTTTATGTAATGTAGCAACTACATTTATTCATTTGATGAATGATATATTTCATCTCTTTCTACATTCATTTTTACTATTGTGTTTATATAATATGTTGGTTTACAAATCTACTTTGGAAGAGCATATCTAACCTTGAAAAGGAATAAGCTACCATAAAATATTAATAAATGTCATTTTTCTCTAAGACCATTGGTGTATTTGGGTTATGTGATTGATGGAGGGGAACTCAAGATAGATCTTACAAATCTGGAGGCCATCATCAAGTGTCCAACTACTATTGATGTAATAAATTCAGGAGCTTTGAGAAGGTAGCATAGTTCCTATGAAACATTATATTGTGCTTTTATTTGTGGCTACACCACTTTATGTGATAACATCTAGTGATAAGAGTTTCTAAAGGTAAAAGTATTAGGGAATAAAAAAACTTTTAAGGAGATAAATGAAGGATTAGTCAAGCTCCTGTTCTTGCATTTCGTACTTACAGAAAACACTACAAAGTGGAGATGAATGTAAGTGGATATGGTATGGAGTGGTATTGATGAAATAAGATAATTAGTTGATATGCTTTCATTTTGAAATTTTCCAAGGAGGAGTCCTCAACTACCATACATATTACAAAGAAATCTATGTTATAGTTCATGTTAATAAGAAAGGGAAGAATTATCTAATGGGCAAGGAAGATATCATCTGCACTATTTACTAGACATTATAATAGTGGTGGGCTTAGAGTAAGCTTCAACAACATAAACAATACAAGTGGATAGGATTTTTATATAAATTTCATCTAATCATAAAATATAAGAAGTGTAATGCCAATAAATTGACAAAAATGATTTCAAGGAAATCCACATCCAATATTACAACTTTTCAAACTCTTATGCACATGGAGTCTTTCACTTATAATGCATACAAAGAGGCATACAAAAAATATAAGGACTTTAAAGAGTTTTTCAGGAACCATAAGGCCACGGTTTTGTAGAAGAAGGTGATAGTAAGAATTTCTATCATATTTGGGATTGGTTTCTCTACAAGCTAGACAATTGTTTATTCTTAAATTTTAAAAATTGCAATATATCAAAGAGCATCACACCTCCAAGGTTGAAAGGAATTTTGTCATTCAAAAGGCAATTTCCAATTAAAAAACATATGTATATTAACCTAGAATATAAGAAGATGTAGCTCAGTTTATTAGAGGATGCATATTGTGTTGCATTAACAAACCCAATAATAGAATTCAAGGTTTATGCCATCCATTACAAACACCTATTATACCATTGGAGAGCATCTCATTGATTCATAGATGGTTTTCTAAGAAACAAAATGAGACATGATTATCTATTTTTGGTAGTTGATAGGTTTAGTAATATGTGCATTCTCATGCCTTGTAAGAATACCATGATGGGATAGAGATAACAAGCATTTCTTTGAAATATTTGGGTGCATTCTAGGATATTGAGGACCATCATCTAAAATTGAGATGTCCTATTTATTAGTATATTTTGGTATATAGTTTGGGGTGAGATGGATATCAAGTTGAAGGGATCTACAAATTTTCATCCACGGACAAATGGGAAAATAGAAGTGGTGAATAGAACATTCGTTGAAATTTTAAGGGTTTACCTAAGGACTTGTTAAAAAAGGTAACTTATATTAACACTCTAATGGTAGAACAACCTTCCTTTCTACAAGTAAGTCTCCTTTCGACACTTTTTTTTGGTTACTTTCCACCTTTTACCTTAGATGTTGTATATGAATAACACAAAGGAGTATGGGAGGACACAATAGAAAATTTAAAATAAATTGAGATCATGCATATCTATTTGCAAGTGTAGAAGACATTCAAGAATTCAAGTAAAAAAAACAAGTCCTAATGTGATCAACAAAGAATTAAGAGGAGATTTTAGTTGGGAGACAAAGCATGGTTGTATTTGAACAAAAAGTTGTTATAGGATCGTAGTAAGAAAATCAAGGATCTATAGCATGGTCCCTTTGAGGAAAGAGAGAAGGTACAAAATAATGCCTATGAACTTAGTTTATCCTCACGTCTGTGACTTAGTAGTGAATGTGAAAATTTTGAAACTCTATGAACCATGCTTTTGGACCAAAAAAGTAATGAAAAATTTTTGCCTACCACAAGGAAATAACACTATAAGCTCAAGTGGAGCTAACAAAATATAAAATTTGCAGAATAATTCTAAAAAGACTAAATACAAGTAGCATGAAATTTGGTAGGATTGGTTAAATGGACAACTTCTATACAAGGGAAAATAATAATTCAAGGAGATGGTAGAGGAAAAAGTTGCACTAAAATCTTCCTTGAATAGATAGCCATGATTTGAAAATGGAATTATATAATGTTTCATATATTTTAGTAATTTATGGGTGGGAAAATTAAAGTTATTGACTTATAGGGCTCATATTAGGGACAGGTCCCACTTTGATGATTTGTGGTCTAGAAATTATTGCAACATTTTCTAGGAATTAATGATTTTTTTGGTGTAAAAGTTTTTTGAATGAATTCTCCAACCTCTTCGTCTTGTTCAACACTTTAAGAGATTTCCAACTAGGAAATAATCACCCCAATAGGAGAGTTTGTACAAAGTTATGCCTCTTGCTTATTGACCATCATGATATAAAGTGAATGCCACATCGATTTCCAATACTCAAACTTGTAGAGGTAGTCACATGTGGACTTTCAAGACGATTTTATCTAGTCCAAAACCATAACCCTAATCTAGAGTTATGACATGCAAAAACCCTAGCCAAAACCTTATATCACTATCAAGCTAAGTTAAATATTCGACTAGTCTCATTCTTATTGTATTTGAATATTTCTTTACAAATATTTGAGCACTAAGAGTGAGATATTGAAGCACAATATATAAACTAGAAAATATAGTGAGTGCACTTTCTTTGCATTTTCATTTTGGCATTAAGAAAAATGAGTAAAGGATATACATTACCTTTTAGCTAAGTTTTTCTTGCATTGAGATTTCCTAAAATACATCTTATGTTCATTGTATACAATAGTGTGTTATTTACACAATTTTTTTCATTTTCATTTTAATTTATTTTAGTATTTTATATGCTAAAATAATATAAAATTTGAATCCAAAATAAATGCCATCTAATATGGCTTCACTTATTTTCACAATTGATAAATTCCAAGTTAACTAAGAAAACCTGTGAGTTTTCTTCAAATATGTCAACATTTCCTAGATTTACTATTATAACACATTATTTTAGCAATATAAAATATAAACTTCATTTCATTTTTTTCTCGATTTTATTTCTATTTTTTTAATTGAACTTACTATTTTTAACTAAATCCATTATATGCAGATTCAAATATAATTTCACATATTCATTTATTTAATAACAAACTATATAAATTTCTTTACACTTCTACACTCATATATTTTAAAAAATACATATACTGAACAAATAAAACCAGAAATAATTAATACTCTTAAGTTAAAAAGTTTCCATACCTATCAAATATACAGAATTTATATTCAAAATCAAAACACTCATTTGCAAACATACATTCAATTAACACTTCTTCTCATCAAAATGTCTGGTCTAACTTATTCAATTACTTAAAAAAAAAAAAAAAATTTAATTAAATCAAAGACATGATTTTTAAGCTTCCAGAAAATATAGAGTAGTGTGCAACTTTCCTTCCTGTATTATGCATTGCATAATCACTTCCCAGTTATGTGCAATTTTAATCTTGAATTCAATATTTTTCTCCTTCTCAGTCAAGTGTATTTTTAATATTTAATTAAAAAATTCCATATTCGACATTGTATTCTCCAAGTTAAGATCTTATTAGACAGTTTTTATAATTTACATGTTGTGATTTTATTTAATTGAATATTATCAGTTCTTTTGATAAAAATATTATTACATTAAAAATATTATATACATTTTTAGACTATTTTATTTATTTTAATCTAGATTTTTTTAATAATAATAAAATAAATTATAATTCAATCTACTTTAACATCTTTTCACATATAATAGATACCATGTTAGAATGAATTTACAGTATATCTAATTAAAAAACTGGACAACTCTATTGAATATTATAAAACTTAATTAAACCATTTTCATATTTCACAGCTGAGTCATCATGAACTCCTCTCGACAGGTCCCCCAAGCTTTTCCCAAGCTTTTGAGTTTTTTCTATTATATTATTAAATAATAATTAAAATTTTAGAAATCTGACAGAGAAAAATGAAGTCAAATAATTGATTTTTAGTTATGTTTGAAACAATTAACCTAACTTGTATCAATTAAATTTCCAGAATCTGCCATGCAAATAAAAGTTCCCTTATTACCCTAGATGTAGGCAACTAAATTTGAACTTGCAAAACAGCAGAATGAGAAACAACTCCTTCAGTGATTAAGAAACAAATTTGCTACAAACCCAACAAATTCAAAAAAAGTAACTGAACATTCATCAGTACTAACATGACCGCTTTAATAATTGATTTTTATATCTGTTTCAAACCATTAACTTAACTCTCCAACAGTGATTAAGAAACAAATTTGCTACAAATTCAAAAAAAGTAAGTGGAGATTCATGAGTATTACTAGCTTGACAGTTTTAATAATTGATTTTAATGATTAATTTTTATATTTGTTTTAAATATAATTAAATTTAATTTATATCAATTAATTTTTTAAAATTTTAGTTTAACAAAATTTTAGATAGATAGTGATTAGATACATTGTTAAAACATTTTTTAATAAAACATTTTTTTAATATAAAATCAACTGTTTAATTCCCTACCTGAATTAGAATAATATAATCCACATAACCATGATTCAATTCCCTACCCAAATTAAAGTAATGGGCATGATGATAACATAATACCACCCAAATTTACAAATTTTTATTTTTCCAAAATCTATAATCCAAATATGCCCTTACTACTTGACTTATGGGCAACTCAAGTTGAACTTGCAGAACAGCAAAATAGAAACAACTCCATCAATAATTAAGAAACAAATTTACTACAAACGCAATAAATTGGAAAAAAGCAACTGAACATTCATCGAGCTTATGGATTAGAAGTTACATCAGGTATCGATCCACAATCCTCATTTTGTTCACTGCTCAAAGTGCCAGAGAAATAGTTCATCGACGCCATTATCTTCATTGAATTCGTCTGCATTGAACGATTGGTTATCAACCATACAATAAGGCGCAGGTGGCAACAGCAGGCCTTCGGCCATGTTTGTAAGAAACGCAGTCAAGTCTACCATCGTATTATCCTCACTCTGCTTATTATTTGTCTCATTAACCGCTGCCTTCTCCTGTAGATCCAAGGGCTGATGAGAACTCTGAGGAGTAATGGGGAGATTATCGAATTCTGCAGCTGCCAGTGCAGCTGCCTGTATATCTTTCGCTGAAGAAGAAGAAGGACGGGGAAGATGATGGACAGTTTCCGGGAAATTGAGAATAGCGGAGTGGCCTTTTAAACACAGAGCGGCCACGTCGTGTGCACGAGCTGCCATTTCTGGTGTGGGGAAGGAGCCGAGCCAGATACGAGATTTCTTCCTGGGCTCCCTTATTTCCGAGACCCACTTTCCCCATCTCCTTTTTCTCACCCCTCTGTACATTGGATGGTGCGTTTCTCCACTGCTCTTAATTTTTCTCTCTTTCTCCATCCTCTTCTCACTCGATTCTAATTGCTGCACACGGTTAAAATCTCCTTCGGCTGTGCTGCTAACTCGTATCGCCGCTAAATTTGGAGTCGCTGCCTCGCCTTGCGCTTCTTGGTACGCTGCAGTCATTGACATTACTCTTGACAGTCGTCAAGAATCCGGGAGAATTCATTCATTCATTGCTCTGACCATTGAGCAGAGTGGGGTCGAATTTTCTTTCGCACGAAACGACACAGGAGTTATTTAAAAGTAGTCTGTAGCCCCAAAAAGGATGAACTGTCATCATCAATTGTTTGATCTTTTAAGCAACTATTTTATTTAATATTTTGCAATTGCACGTTGCAGGCTGTGGGGCTGCTTTACTATTCTCTGCACTTTCATCGTGGAGCTGAAATAATGGTATCCCCCATTCGCCCACATAAAGGCGAAGGTCACATCTCAACTAATTTTATTTCACGTGCATCAATATGGGCGACAGCAACTCAACTTCAAGTTATCTCCATTGATCTGTGGAGGGTGCCCTGATATTGGTCAGAATTGAAAGCGTAAAAGGGTACTCTAATATTTGTCAGAATTGAAAGTTAAAAAGGGTTCTCTGATATTTGCTCGTTATTTGTCAGAATTGAAAGTGTAAAAGCGTACTCTGATATTTGCTCTAATATTTGTCAGAATTGAAAGTGTAAATGATTGCAATTGGGTAGAAGCCAAAGTGTTTTGGAAATTTCTCAAGATACGAAACTAAAAATGAAATTTTAATGTCTAGGGATTAGATATGGTTCATGGACCATTGGCTTTTTTGTTTTTTTGCTTTATGTAATTTATAATTCAAATTAATATGAGCTGATTTAACTTTTTAAGAGTTCCCTCACTTAAAGACAATGTGAGTTGTAATTGTCCTATCTCTAATGTTTCTGAAAGCATTAAATTTCAAAATGAAATGTTTTTCTGATTCCACTGCCCTAGAAGTGCAAAAACTACATATGTGTTCTTCCCAAACTTCTTTAGGTCCTACTACATACATGTTCTTCCCAAACTTCTTTAGGTCCTACTACATATATGTTCTTCCCAAACTTCTTTAGGTCCTTTCCACTCACCTGTTTCACACCGCAGTTGATGTGAGTTAGTTCCTAATTGAGCAATAAGAATATCTTCTCTCCATGGAATGCTAGCTCCATTGTACTCTTCTTGTTGGATATCACAAGTGGGGTTGAATTCTTGAACATAGTACTTCTCCATAACAAAACTCTTTAAATCCTTGCTATTTGTGGGACATGCATTGAGGTAAATATTCCATTTGTTGTTTTGTCTCATCCATGATTTCTTTCTTTCATTCATTTCTTCATTGAAGATAACTTTAGGCCATCTACCTTCTCTCATTTGCTTAATTCTTTGTAGATACCTTATGAGATGCACCATACCAATTGATTTGATGGAAGTTGTTGTTGTTTCACTCAGCATTATCTCATAAGAAACCAAACTTTTTATTTTAAACTTTCTCATGATCAAGCGTTTTTGGTTTTTTTTTTTTAATTTGCTTCCATTTTGAGTAAGAAACCAAACTTTTTATTTTAAACTTTCTCATGATCAAGCGTTTTTGGTTTTTTTTTTTAATTTTCTTCCATTTTGAGACATGAACGCTGCTAGCCCACAATTCACACCCATATAATATCACTGGACAAACTAAGAGCCCAAAAAAACTTTAATTGTTTTCCAATCTCATAACTCTACCTCTCTAGACATTTGTTTTGAAGAACATATATTGCTTTCCACTGTCCTAAAATTCTCTTCTTTCTACATCGCTCCCAATTAAGCTTGTTGTTGAAATCAATCCCGAGGTACTTGTATTCATTTACTTCTTCAAGAATGTTTCTTTCAAAGAAGAACATATGTTGGCTCGGCTTCTTTTTATTTGAGAAAATCATTATTTTGGTCTTGCTGGTATTGAGTTGCATTGCCACTGCTTTACAGAAATGCTCAAGGGCATATAGATGCATATGCAATCCCTGGGCCGATTTCGCAATCAATACAGGGTCATCAACATATAGAAGAAGCTTTATCACAAACTCCCCCAACTAAACACCATCCCCACTTTGCAGATTTAGCCACTCTTCCAATTTATCAATATATAAACTAAAAAGAGTAGGGGATAATGGGAAACCTTGCTTGACTACGATGCCACTTCTAAAGCTTTCTGAAATGCCTCCTTAAGTTCTAATTTTGAATTTCACCTCTTCATAAATCTTATGGACAACAACTCTATAATGCAAAGGAATTTCAAGTTCTTCTATTCTACTCCACAACTTATCTCTAGGGACCGTGTCAAATGCCTTTTTAAGTCAACAAAGCAACAAACTACTTCTTCTTTGCCCTCCCAAACCTTTTCAATAATGTGCTTCAATGTGATACCATAATCTACTGTAGAATGTTTCAGCCTAAAACCTCCTTGCCTTTTTGCCCTCTTTTCTTTGACTTCCACCCTCTTTTCTTTGGCTTCCACCCATTTATTGAATCTATTTTCTACCATGCCGCTGAAGATATTTGCAAACAAAGGATTGATCATAATGGTGCTATAGTTGGAAGGATTATTAATGTCTCCACTTTTAAAAAGGGGTATTTCTAGACTAGTTGTCCAATCTCTTGGGAATCCTTGCCGAATGACATTGTTGAATATTTCCATGATGTGTAGTGCAAGAATGTTCATTCCCCGTTTTAGATATTCTGCTTGAAGTTCCACCAAGTCCTTTGCCTTTCCTATTTTCAACTTCTTAATTCTTGTCTCTACTTCCTTAAATGTGAAAAGCTTTATAGTTGTGTTGATCCCGGGAGGAGGCTCCTCCTCTAATTTTTTCTCATAGAGTTACCTTGCATAGTCAAACCATTGATTGGCTATAATATTATTTTCAATTTGCTTCTTCCTTTACTGAAGTTTTTGCCAAAAACGCTTTGGGTTATTCTTGCCTAGATATATTAACTTTTCTCGCTTTGTTTGCATGAACTCATTTTTTTTTCATTTTTAAAATATGCTTATACAGATTTACATTCATCTTCTCCTCGCTTGCCATTTTCAAGTTTTTCCATGTCATTTTGCATTCCTCATCAAATCAACCATTTACACAAAAACAATTCGATTTAGATTTCCTAATTTTTTTCTCTTTTGCACTTCTCAAGTGCACTCTGAATTATATTTGTTAACTCATGACTATGGAGGCTTTGGGAACCACCCTTCCCCTTCTTGATTGATCTCTCTAACATTGTTTTGAAGATAGTGCAATTTTCTTGTGTTAGAAGAATTTTGCCCCTTGATATCGATTGCCGAGAACATTGGGTTTTCCCCCTATGTTGTTCTTCTTCTAACCAAGATAGTTTTATATATATTCGGTTATGGTCTGATTTTAAGTCCCACATATTCTCTCCAATCCTAACTTCATCTATCCTTTTTTATCAAGATTTGTGAACAAATAACATATTCAGCAACACTTTCCCCATTGTATGTGTTGCAAATAAACTTTCCAGACCTTTTCCATTTATCTAGACCATTGCAGATAGTTAAGTTGAAAGCACCACACAATGTGAGAAACTCCTCTCCAGAATTATTGCTACCTTTGTCATCTTCTGAACATCTCAACCAATGGGGATTCTCCTCTTCAATGAGCCAGATAAGATTGTGATCCTCTTTGCAACAGAACATACTAGCTTGTTGATTTGTTGAAATCTCCCACTAAAATAACTTCTCCCTGCTGAGAATATACAACAATATCTTGCTTTAAAGCTGCTTATGGGTATTTTCTATCTAGCCCCTTACTTTTGTAATTTTTTGAGACTTGAGGTGAAAAATAACATGCTACAATTCTTATGTGATTCTCATTCTCTATTATTTTGAACCATAAATATTGTTTATTTTTATCTCCATTCACAAACTGTAGTTGACGACCTTCTTTTTCTTTCACTAAAACCAACATTCTTCCATACCCTTTGCCATTTTTTGTTGCCTCATTCCAAACTGCTAATTTCAAATAACCACCAAACATAGGAGTTTTACAACCATCATGTTCATGAGTTTTTGTGAGACAAAGTATGTCTCTACCCTCTGTAATAGACCCTTTCCCAGGTCCCCTCCTCCAAGGGTAACCTCTACAGTTCCAACAAACTAGACTTAGGTAGACTTGGGTAGGATTTAATTGCTACGCGGCTTGGCACACAAGACTCAAATTCAAGTCTTCACCCGTTTTCATCCATGTTGATCTTGTTTTTTTCCTCCCTATTATAGAATTAATTGTTTTTTCTTACTGCCAAATTGCTACCCTGGTTTGTCATGAGGCCCAAACATTGCAATAACCGCTTTACCATTGTACAACCATGCTCTTTTCCCTTCGTTTCTTGTTGCTTTAATTTTCTCCACTTCTTCTCTTCCCTCCTCTTGTTGCTTTCTAGTTAGATCTTCATCTAAGAAGTGTGATCCTTTCACGAGTTTCTTTTTGCTTAAGAGACAGTGTTTTTCTTAGATGCTTTCCATGATTACTTTTATGGGTTGAGGCCTCTCTTCACATATTTTTCCCACCCTTCTTGCTTGACAAATTTTACCTCTCCAATTTAACTTCTCTTTCAAAAGTCTCTTGTCAAATTGAGAGTGCTTTCATTCTTTCCATAGTCTCTTATTCCTCTTATAATAAAGTTTGTTTCCCTGTCTTTTTTGTCTCTGTGTTTTGTTTCCTTTTCTTTACGAGCATTTACATCTTGTTTTTCCTCCATCCTTATGTAATCATCAATGTACTCATATCTGGTTTTGAATTCTTTTGGAATGTTTGTCCTCTTGATCTCTTTTGTTTCTTTTCGGAAGTGACTACCTGCTGAGATATTTGTATATCCACCTAAGTTTCTTTAGAGATTATCACTTCCTTGTTTGTTTCCATTGATTCTTTCATGGTTTTCCGTGTTCTCTTCGTGTTTTCCCATTCTTGTTTTCCTATCTCTAAAGCCTCTTGTATCATTATTACTTTCTCTTTTGGAATCCTATTACATTCCATTAAATATCAATTTGCAATTGTAATCTCTAAAATTTTGTGGTCCCTTTCCTATTCTTTTGCTTCCAAAATTTCTAGCCTTTCCTTGGCCTTCATTAGATCCAGGACATAGAGATCTGATGACCAAGTAAGAGGTGTAGATGTGGGACTGTAAATGATTGAATCTTCTTTATTTTTACTGCTCTTATTTTTGTTGCTCTTATTTATTTTCTTTTTCCTGGCCTTGTTTTCTTCTTCTTTGTTCCCATTTAAAGTGAGAAAGTTTGTGCTTTAAAATGCCCAGATATTTTTTTTCCTTTACCCAAATCCACTTCCCTGTTTTTTTTTGTTGAAGCAATTTTTACTTGGCCTAGGTGATTTGTTTCCACAAAATCTGAGATTTCCTTGCCACTGTTTTCCATTTTGGGATGAGACCATTTGTAAAACCCTAAACCTGAATTACCCTGGCACTCTCCAAACCTAAAGATTTGAAACGGGAGAGAAGAGTCTTTGCTATCATAACATTAAAGAAAAAAGAATGACTGTGATTAACATGCACTATCAAAAACCACTACGAAGAACCTGAAAATGCTTCAAAAAATTTTAAGACAAAATACAACATATGAAACTTAAGCCAAAATAATACTCGCGTTGCACATAAATTGTCAAAATTTGTAGAGAAGAGTCCGAAAATGTTTCAAATATTTAAAATCATATGACAAGTGCTACGAATTTGAATCGTCAGCGGGCAAAAGAACTCAAATGCCATGTTCTGAGATACAAGAGAAGCTACGTAGTTGGGAAATTACCTACAGAGTTTCTTCCACTTGTTGATGTGAGGGCGGAAATATTTACCAAGTTACATGTAAGTGTGTATGCCACACTCCAGAGAAATACTTGGTCAGTATGCATAGCCTCATAATACCTGTTGGTAAACAAACCTCAACAATGAATAAACAGTGAAGAATGTGTTTTCCCCAAGGCTACAAAACTCTGAGAAGGAAAACTGCAAATATACGGATATAACTTTCAAATATCATGAATGACATATATAACTTAATAAGTCTATTTGTTACCCTGGTTGCCCATGACCCAACGTGTTCCTATGCTAGCTAAGGACATTGAGTTGATTGAATATAAATTTCCACATTTTAAGAAATAAAATTCTAGGCTATAACTTACCATGGGTCTAAAGTGATCTCCAACAAGGTGTATTAATCAACCTAGTTGGATTATAAAATATATGTCATATAATGCATATGTTTTATAAAATACTATGGGAAAAATAATGTGTAGTGTCTATTAACTTTTAAATTTGAAATACAATCAGATATATAAAGAATATAACTGCAACAAACTAGATATAAAATAATATAATGAAATATGGAAAGAACTATCCTTGTATTATGATAATAAAAACAAATAAAAAAGTAATGAGACAATTTTTCGTTGAACAAAGTTTCAAATACAATAATACATGTCAAAACATTTTAAGGTCTTGTATTTTTTTAGTAAATTATCAATAGAAAAACCCTAAATATTTGTGGTCCATTACTAATGCATATTAACTACCTAGTGGGTCTTAAAAAGTGGACATTTATATATAAAATGACTATCCATTATTTTCTAATGGGCCTTATTTAAATAAGGGGGCCAAAATAAGGAGGTTAGGATAAGATCCTAATATGCCCTACTCTTTAAAGGGAGTGTTGCAGTCAAGGCTAATGATAAAGAAATTATCGTAGAATCCACTCGTTCCCATGTGGCATCTTCAAAAGGGAAAATTTTAAATTCCATATGTGACTCTGCCCTTCCAGAATGCGTGAACACATGGGTTCAACTATATCCAAACTATGTATATGATTTAAAATATGAAAAAAATACAAAATCCCTATTTTTTATGTGGGGTTTACAGGTTACACCGGAAGCCTACCTATAGGAGCTTGTGGCCTAATGATATCCCAAATGAAGAAATTGTTTTGAGGTGATATAAGTACACCTCATGGGGAATGCCTAAGAGGAGAGAAAGATAGGATATTGATATTATATCCAACTTGTCCCTAAGAAAGTTTGATTTATCCATGTGCATCCTGCACTTCTAGCTATAGGAAACCCTTGTTTCCTCATTGTGATGTCTATCTCATTTATATCGCATCTATGTGTATGAATTTGAAAGAGGATTGTTGAGGCTTGGGTTGGACGGATTCGTAGGAAGGTTTCACTTGGAGCTATGGAAGAACTAGGTTGTATTCATCCACATTCTTTTTTAGTCATCAATAAATAAGCTATGTATCCTTCCTGATGTTAAGATCTTAATGCTTTAATTCATGTTTTAATCTAACTAATATATGATTTCATGTTTTATACTTATATGCTTATATGATCTAACATTTATATCATGAACATGATTTCAACTACTTTTGGTATATGTGTTGTTCTTGAATGAGTTGCAGGTTTTGAACGATTGGAGGAAGCAAAGGGTTTGGACCCTATGGGAATGACCTCAAATGTAGGACATTTGGGTAATACTTCTTCTTCCTACTTTAGTAGTTTAAGTATTAAGGTTGCTTGTTTGTTTGCTTCTTGTTGGTGTATGCTCTCTTCTTTGTTGGGGTACTCAACCCATACCCTAGGGTGTATTATTCCCGTAACATAATTGGCAACCATACTGGGGAATTCTTCTAGTATTTCTTAGTTTGGGTTGTTTCTTGCTTGATCTAGGCTTTCTTGTTTGGTTTCTTATCTTTCCAATATCTTTGACTTGTCTGCAACCTGGGAAAATATTCTGATCTTTTGGATCAGACCTAAATTTTTTATTTTTCCTTACAATCTTTTCTATACGTGATTTTTATTTTATACAGTCATGTATACACACACTTTTATCCAAGAAACACACGTATACAACTATTTCCTTGAGAAAAGTCGCGTATACACGCGGGTGTCACTACACAATTGTCTATGCCTGGTTTTGTTTGAATTTTTTCAAATGTTAAGTCTAGTAAATGGTTTTTCTTGATGTTTCTTGCTTTTGTTTAGTCATTGTTTTTCTTGGAAGGTCCAGCTTTTGGCAAATTTTAAGTTTCCTGTCTCTCTTTGCGAAAAGAACTAGTCAACCTAGGGTTTGCTTTTTGGTTAAAGGTGTTGGTTTTTGTGTTTGGGTTCAAGGCTTCTTAGTGAAGTTCTTGGTTTTTCTGAGTCTTTGGAACATAGAATTGGTTTCAATTTGTTTATAACCTAGCCTTTGTATTGCTTTGCCTTGCCTTCTTGAAAGTTAGTATTCTTTGTTTTTTCTTGGTTTTTGAGAAAGTTTTTCTTGTAATCTTGGAAAGTTTTCTTGGTCTTCTTGAATTCTTTCATGTTTGCTGGAGTTTGTATGCTACTCTTCAAATCATTTTATTTGATTTTGCAGCCTCTCATCACTGTAAGTCTTATCATGCTTGTGATAACTATGGCTTGTGAAGTTTAAGGTTCTTCATGCTTGAAATTGATTTTGAAACCTTTAATACTTTTTGTTTTCTTGAAAAATCTATGTCCTTAAAAAGAAAAAGATAAAAACATTGTTTTGTTGCCTTTGTTTTTCCTTTTTGGTTTTGTTTTTGGTCTCTTTATCATTTTGAGCAAGTGTGAAGTCTTTTCATTAGGTTGAATTCCCTTGATTTTGGGAAGAGTTTGTGATTGAAATTGTTCTTCCTTTTCTCAAGTTTGGCCTCTTGATTGTTTTGAGAAACACATTTTCTTGTTCTTAGAGTAGTCTTTTGAATATTACATTAACCATTTAGTTTGCATTAGGATAGTTTCACTGTAAGCATTTTTAGTCTTTCTATAGATTTTGAATTTGTGAGTGTGTGTTTTGAAAAAAGAAAAATAATTTTTTGCTTTCATAGTTTGTTTGTAGAACCTTGTAGAAATCTCTTTTCATTGAAAGAAAAAAATTTCCATGTGCATGTAACCAAGTTTTCTATTGATTTCTTTTGTCTCTATAACATCATAAAGTTGCACTTCCACCTTACCCCTGACCTATGAAAAGGCATTAAAATCAAGTGCTCAATTTAAAATGAACTAGATTTTATTTTATTTGTCATAGTAACATCAACTAGTCTAGCTCATATTTGGGCCTTGGAATAGGCAAGAGGAGAGTTAACTCTCGAAGGCCACTCTAAATTTAAAACGTAGAAGTTGATTAAAATATTGAAATCTAGTGTCATGAAGTTGACCGGGAAAGCTCTTCTCTTCTAGTAGTTAAGCACGAGTGCGAGTGAAGGCAAGAAAGGGAGATACCCCCTCTCTGACTTGTTGGATCTCAACCAAAAACTATCCCGCCTAGTTTCTGATATGAACTGGTGACCTTCGTTTCCTTTCCTAGGGACCACATAAGTGACTGTGGGGAGTAATACCTGTGGTACTTGAGGTAGACATTGTATCACTCTCATTAGTAATTTTGGAGGGTGCCCTTTCAAAGCTTAGGTACTTGCACTGGAAAAGGCTTTTCATTGGAGGTCAACATAACTATTTATGTTACCTTCGCTGGTAGGCTTGGGTAGTAATTATCCCAAACTATCTTTATAAGGTCCCTTATCTTCACTTTCTTGTATTTTGGTGTATGTTCCTCATCACCCAGAGCGGAAACACTTAGAAGTTGCTTGATTGGTTGCATCTTTAGGGACCTTATAGTGGAGTTCTCTTTTCTCTTTGTATTTAGTTGGCTTTAGGTGGATTTTTCTTGTCAGTTTTGGACCTTAGATTCTAAGTGACTGACCAACCACTTCACTGATCTTGAAATGATTTTGATCTTTCTTTTGAAATTTGTGGAGTTTCCTTCTTAAGGGGAAAGGTTGGATTGTGTATCTCTATTCCTTGGAAAGTCATTTGTATGATCTCGTAAGGGAGGGATCTATGTATAGGTTGGGTATGGCCAATATTCCTATGTAGGCCAACCAAGGGACCCTTCCAAAAGGGTATCCTTATGCTTTTCCTTTCTTTGGAAACATTGGTACCCCTTGATGGCCACTTTGAATATTCCTGGATTGAATGTTGTACTACTAGTTTGGCTATGGTCCACTCTGAATATTCCAAATGTTCTTGAAGCTTCTCATATGAATGCTTTATTTCAAGGGCATCAAATGGGTTTTAGTTGTTCATGTTCTTCAAAAGAAATCTAGGATTCCTATTTCTCGTCCCTCTTGTGATAAGATATCTAAAAAGAAGAGAAAGAGGAAGAAGAAGAAGAAGAATAGTTATATCAATGAATCATCACCAACCCCTGCAAATAATGTTGGAGATGAGCTTTTAGCTATTGCAAGTCATGGTGGGGGCATAAGTCTAGTCACTACAAGTCATACTAGCAATGGGTCGCCTACCTCTGTGAGTCATATTTCTATTGACTCACCTACTTTTGTGAGTAGGAAAAGGGGCACATGTCCTATCTATCTTAGCAAAGAGTCACTAGCCTATGCGAATCATATTGGGGACTCTCCACCAACCACTGCTAATAATGTTGGTAGAATGAATGTTGATAAAAAACCTAGGTATAAAAGATTTAAACCTAAGTTACCTTGTAAGATATGTAAGGGAGACCATCTTACTCATTTGTGCCCTAGTATTCTAGTGGTACAGAGGATATGTACGAGTCTGAAGGTTCTTCTACTCCTGAACCTATTATGTTTTCTCAACAATCTAATCAACCAATGGTTGATGAAGTGATCAAGCCAGTGCAATCTCTAGCTAATTACACTCGTCTTTTGTGGGGTGAAGTGTCTAACAACAAAGTCTTCTTGATTTATAGTAAAGAGTCTTCTGGTCTAGGGGGGCCTTCTGGTCTCTTCGAGTGTACCCTCTACAAGTTCTAGGAGTTTCTCCTTTAATTGGGATAATCTTGTTGAGCCTCATCTTCTTTCTACCGCACCTTTCAAAATAAGGGTTATATTTAATTCCAAAAACGTCTATCGATATATGGTGGATGAAGGATCCTCTACAAGTATTATATCTTCCTTTGTTTGGAAAGCTTTGGGTTCTCCAAGGTTGTTGGCAGCTGATAATCAGTTGTTAGCCTATAATAGAAGAACTGGCGAATCTATGGGTGTTATTCCTCAATTCCCTATTACTTTAGGTGGGAAGACTGTCTTAATTGATATGATGGTGGTTGATAGCCCTTTAGACTATAATATGATACTTGGGCGTGATTTTTTCTATGTTATGAATGTTGTGGTGTCTTCACTCTTTCGAGTGATGTATTTTCCTCATAACAGAAATATTGTCACTATCGATCAACTTTCATTTGATAATCACCCCCTAGTTAGAATTTACTATAGAATACCCCTTAGTATGTTCCAAGTATTTAGTTAGACTCTACCCTGCCACAAGTGAACTATGTGGCATTATATCCTCAATGTTCAATTGCTTCTGAGAAGGATTCTTTGAACTATTATTTTCCTTCTCCGGACTTGGTTCCGACAGTTGACCAAGTGATTTATCCTATGGGGCCATGGGACCCCTTAATTCTCTTTTTTTATCCTTCTAGATCTCATTATTTCTTGGAAATTGAGTTTCCTTCATAAGAGGAACTTTTTGAAGCCACGAGTTTTAACCACCAAAGGAGTCCTTGGCCTAAGCCCCACATATAAGGTATGCATTTTCAAGTTTTGTATTCTATAACACAAGATTTTACATGAAGTTTATATATGGGATGTATTAACTTCTCGTCTAGTGTTCTTAATTATGTCTATAGAACTTGGAAGACTTCTCCTTTGGGCATTTTTATGGTTGATCTACTCTGACAAGTATTGGTTCTCGAAACTAGCATATAGGTTAGGTTTTCAATTGCATTATGCATTTATTAGTTTCCTTCTCCATTTTGGCCTTAGGATTGACCCCACCAAGTTATGACGTAGAACCTTCTCATTTCTTAGAATTGTCATAACTTGTGCGGTAGAGCCTACCTTGTCATGTGCACCCTAGATAGTACCTTGTTGTCACTTGGGATCCATGATGAAATTTTGTTCTTAGGCGCTGGAATCCTCTTTGGCCATGCCATGAATTTTGTGATGAAGCTTCATTCTCATTCTTCTTCGCTATCTTTCTGGCTGTATAACCTAGAGGCTCCCACATGTTGAGTTGTACTACTGTATTACATGTTGACTATTTGTACCTTCTGTCCTTAATATGGCTTCACTTGGACTCATGTATAAGCCTTTTTTTGACCATGTCTTTCTAAAAAATCAACCTTGCAATCACTTAGCCTCTGCAACGTGACACCTTATGCTCATGGAAAGAACATTCCTTTGAGTGTCATTGACCAGTTTCATCACCTTGCATTGAGCAAAGGAATGTTTCCCTCTGAGGAACTAGCACATATTTATTTGGACACTCATTATTTCAACTGTACCATAGGCATTATTTTATTCTTTTTCAATATTCCTAAATATGAAAAAGTCAAACAAGTTATATATTCCAAAAAGAGTGGGAGCGGGACTTTACTTCCATAATTGATGGCATCAAGAGTCAGTTGTGTTGCCCTTGAACAAAGCACTCAAAACAACTCTTTCCTCCATTGGGATGGGCTTTAGTTTGAATTAGGAGAGCCATAACCTTGTCATTGAGTCAGTACTCCTCCAATTGGTTATCTTTTCCAATCATATGGAGAGTTTGTTTATGCCTTCTGCATGAAAAACTTATACAAAGTTATCATATGCTACCATATAGTCATAGTTTATTCGTGATTTTGTTAAATGGAAGTAAACCTATGTTGACCTTTTTGCAGTGTCTCTTGACTCATATTTGGTTAGTCATACCCGGTCTGTTAGAGTTATTTTCAGTATCACATCCTGTATCTGGTCCTTTGCTCATGCTTGTTTGAGAAGGTCTCAATTGACTTCTTGCTGGCAGGTCTGCTCTTATCGACTTTGACACATTGCTTTGAGAGTAGCCCTAGAGTCGCACCCTGGCCCTATTTCCATCATTTATTGGTGCCCTTGTGCTCAACATAAATCAGTATTATGGGTCTTTGACTAAGTGGTTTCCCTTATGTTCGACGTCAACTTACATTATTACACATTGGGATTCATGCAGTACCTTGGTTTCCATTTGATCCTATTGGTGGATTCCTCACCTCTGTGTTAGATTTCATTATTGGTTGGTTCAAAGGGTTTCTTCGTGTGCTAGCTAGATCTTGTGTATGCTAGAAACATGCTTCAGTATGGTTTCTTCATTTTTCTTCATCAAATTCCTTCCATATTATTGGCCTACGGGTTACACTCATGCTGGATTGATGTAACATTCCTTAATGCCTTCCTTCCAGCAGAAGTTTTCCCATCGACACCAACTCATTGCTCCAGGAACAAGGTATACATTCCTTTTTCAATACCTTAGGGCTTTCAGTCATTAGTGGTAGACTTCTTGGCTATCGACAGTGAGAATACATCATTGTCTCCTAATTGATAGATTCTCTCAAGTGTTCAACTTCAACTCATTTACTCACACTTGTTAGATTATACTAGGGTACCTTGACTCTCATCATCATTATCGGTGAGTTTTCTTGTGTTTTTTAATGGTATACATCAATGACCGATAATCAAGTGATTTGTCACATGGTCGACTTCAGCTCATTGATTCCAATAGTGTAGAAATGTACCATGGAAGTCGGTGAATACCTCAGGTTGCATCAACATTTTATTTGTTCACTTGTCAGTCCCTCCATCTTTTTGCCAGTGACACCATCCACCTTATATGTCGCAATTCATCACAACAGCATCTTATATGTTGGCACTCGAGTTGCATGCAGTACCATTATTCCACTTTTTGACTTGGTACTTTGAGGATCAGTGATGTGAATTCAGTGATTAGATGTCTACTTCAACATCATTGATCAGATGTCTACTTCAACATCTTTGATCAGTTCTTATATATGTGATATTGTGACATGAACTTAATATGTACTTTTTCAGCTATGATCAGGTGATCCTCTATGTATTTCTTAGTTTCCTTTATACTTGTATACATATTCGATCCACTTTACACTTGATATGCGAACATGCTTTACTATCACTAAGCATGGGTATGCCTACCTCAGACATGATATTTCTTTCTAATCTCTTCTGCTAGTTTGGCGAGATGGAATCTAGTGATATCCTCCCAAGTCCTCACATGATTCTTTCTATACACTTAATACATTTTAGCCATCATGTACCCTTTCTGACCTCATATATTAGGGGGCATCTGTTATAGCATTATTTTTCACCCTTATATACTTGATGCTATCAATCATGGCCTTGGGCAACCGTTTCCCTTTAGACTTGGACCTTTTACTAAAAAACATTATTTTGAATGCACACACGAGTTCATCTACATCTAACCTGTGTACGCACTTGGGTTCACGTATACCCAAGACGAGTATATAATTTGAAATATTAAAAAAACATTATTTTAAATTCCATACACGACTCTACCCTTCCAAAACGCATGCACATGCAGGTTCAACTATATCCAACCCGTATATATGATTTAAAATATGAAAATAATATAAATCCCTATTTTTTTGGTAGTGTTTATGGGTTAAAAGGAAGGCCTACCTACAAGAGCCTATGGCCTAACTATATCCCAACTAAAAAAACTGTTTTGAGGTGATATAAATACACCTCATGGGGAAGGCCTAAGGAGAGAGAAAGATAAGATATTGATATTATATCCAACTTGTTCCTAATGAAGTTTGATTTATCCCTATGCCTCCTGCACTCCCAACTATAGGAAACCCATGTTTCCTCATTGTGATACCCATCTCCTTTATATGTCATCCATGTGTATGCATTTGAAAAATGATTGTAATATATAGCGTATATTACAAGTTATAATATAGTAATTATTATGTAATAAATAATAATCATTGTAATAACATTCATAAATCATTACTATATGTATTCTCTTATGTATAATAATGATAAATTGTGTCATTTTAAAAATACATGGCCTGTGACCCAACCACATGTCAATCATGACTTGGATATATTTCTTATATATAAATACTATTTTTTATTATGGATTAATCTATTTATTTACGATTTTCTTTTATCTATCTATCTATTATATATATATATATATATATATATATATATATATTATATATATATATATTTCCTTGAAATATTGCAACTCTTATTTTTTCTTCCAGCAAAATAGCTTAGATTGGGATCTTGTCATTGATTACTTTATTTAAGAAAGAAAATAGAAGACTAGATATACATGTGAAGATTGAGGTGACTACAATTTGTGAGTCATACTTCTAATCCACCACAACACTTAAAGGGGCCATAATACCTGGGTGCTAATTTATTTTCCTTCTTTTTTTGGTTGAGGGACATCTATTTATATCGTTGTAGCTTCAAAAATACACAATCCCCAACTTCAAATTCCCTTTCACTACAATGTTAATATGATTGTTATTTCATCCTATTTTGTTGTATGCTCAACTTGTCATTTAATAATTTGATAACCTTTTGTTGTTTCCATATGTGGTATAACACTACTTGAACCATTGTAGTCCCTTTCAAGGGTAATGAGATGGATGGAGGATGATATCCATAAAGTTCCATAAATGAGGACTTTTTTAATGCAGTATGGAAGGATGTGTTGTACCACCATTCTACCCCAGAGAAGCCACTTGACCCATTGTGTCTATTTGTTAGATGCAAAGAAAGGAAGATATCCTTCCAAATAGTTATTCATAATCTCAATTTTCCCATTAGATTGAGCATGATAAGATGAGTTATGAAACATTTGAGTACCAAAATAGGAAAATAATTCAATCCAAAAATTTCTAGTGAAATTTGGATCTTAGTTACTTACAATATAATTGGGATTCTATGTAGATTTTGAATGTTTCCATAATTATAGTTGTGACTATACCTATTTTCAAAGGTTGAGAAAGAGAGACAAAATGGGTATACTTTTCAGTCAATCTACTATTACCATAATGACATTGTTTCCTTCAAATTTGGGTAAACCTATAATAAAATCCATATAAAATTCTTCCTGATGTCAACTCGGTATAACTAATCGTTGTAGAAGATATGGGGTCTCGAATATCACTCCCTTATTTTATCAGAAGACCACACATTCTGCCACAAACGTTTTAGCATCAATTTTAACACCTTCCCAAGAAAAATCGTGTTGCATTTTACAGTTATATTGAGAGCGGGGTGAATCAGTGTAATGGCAATTTTTACTTATTTAATTTCGTTCAGACATTATAGAACATGAATCTCATAAACTAAACAAGTAACACAATATATACATGCAAACTCTTATAGGTGAAAATGAGAAAATTTATTTATATAAATGATCTTGTAGGCGCCAACCTACAAGAGACAACAATCACTTCTACTACTTTGTATGCACCAACCTAGAAGAGACAACAATCACTTCTACTAATTTGTATGCACCAACCTACAAGAGACACAATCACTTACTACTTTGTATGCACCAACCTAGAAGAGACAACAATCACTTCTACTAATTTGTATGCACCAACCTACAAGAGACCACAATCCCCTTTACTACTTTATCAACACTAACCTATAGAAGGCACCAATCCCCTATGTTGCTTTGTAGGCATGTTTTTATGTATGCAACAAATTCCCATTTGCTTCAAGAAAAAATGGGCACTCTATTAATTTGTTTTCATTTTGACTTGCTTATATTCTTATGTAAATCATTAATGTTTGTTTTCTTTAGGTTTTGTTTGAAAATTACAAATTTTCTTTGATTTCATGAAATTTTGTCTTCAAATTTCAATAATTTAATTTTATTACCTGCAAATCAACCTAGATGGAATTCACCTTGTACATCTAGGTGATATTCCCTTTTCCTCTCTGAATGCCCAAATAGGTCGATTGTATAAATTAATATAAAATTTCTACTACTGATGAATTTTAACTAAAAACAAGAGATTACAAATTTCCTCTACTATTCTGCGAAATGGAAATCACAATTTAGAAACACATGTAATGACATGCAACTATCAAAACCACAAGAACTAATGATTTGAAAGGGAACCCAACTAGGAAAAAATCATCCACTTCTTTTCATTAATTAGATGAGAATGAGAAATTATTACAATGTCTTGCTTCAATTATGTAGCACACATGCACTGTAAACGTGTTCTCCTACTAATTGTCCTGCTTTGTCCAACACTTATCCATTTCAAGGCTCCAACTTCCTCCTATTTCTTTGCATAGTTTAGGAAAAATTGAGCTCCTAAATAATAGGGGAATTCCCTATTTCCTTGTGCAATTGTCAAGCACTTGATCACTTGCTTTATTACCAAGATTGTACACTGAACTAGTAAACAATTGATGATTACAATGTTCTTTTTCCTCCACTATAGTTAGGCAATTCGAATTCCATGCTCGTTTGGGCTATTTTTAGTTGATTGACTAGTTTAACTGAGAGATTAGTGAGTTAATAGTAATTCTACTACTCAATTGACCTCCAATTGGCTCAATTAGTAGTTAGAGCTCAGTTAACTGAGTTCAACTAAACTAGATTGCTAAATTTTAGCAATCATTACATGCAAAACTCTAATCCAAGCCTACAAACTTGTGTTTTTTTATCTAACTAAGTGGAAATTCCATGTCACTCAACCTAACTACAATCCAAGTCATTATGTTGATGTGGAAAACCGAATTAATCAATTTGACTAAGCCAGAAGTCAAATTGAGTCTTTCTTGCTACAATTTATAACACTCCCTCTTAGCAAGAAAGGGATTTTGAACCACCCCTATCCTACACTTGTGGAATTAAAATTTTCATCTTGACAATGCTTTTTCCAAGGTATCTGGATCCTTCTCCTTAGTTGGAATGTACTATAGCATCATGATTCTCTTATGCACACAATCACACAAGTGATGGTAATTGATATCAATGTGCTTGTACCTACCATCAAATACTAGATTCTCAAAGGGTTTAATACAACTCTGATTATCATAATAAATCATTATCAAATCCATATCTTGACTGAAAAGACCCACAAGTATTTTCCTCATCCATATGGCCTCACATGTTGCTTGACTATCAGCCATGTATTCAACCTCTACTCAGTTGAGTGCCATAGACCTTTGTTTTATGCTATACCAATAAATAATTGTAGACCCAAAACTAAATATAACACTTGAAGTATTTTTCTTTTCTGATGGAATCTCTACCTAATTTGCATCATTCAAGCCTTGGATATTCACTCCCTCTTTCCTCATGTGCCATAACCCATACTATGTTGTGCCTCTTAGGTATCTTAACATATGCTTTGTTTCCTTCCAACACAACTTGGTAAGCTTCACCATGGTTTGACTCAACTGATTACCTACATAGTATATGTTGGGCCTTGTGTTCACTACATACATCAAGGATCCCACTAATTTTCTATAAATGGTAGCATCTACTAGCTCTCCTAAAGAACCATGCTCCTTGCTCCAGTTTGTAGCTAAAGGTGTCTCCATGGGCTTGAAATCCTCCATGTGAAATCTCTAAAGTATTTTAGAGGATTACATCCCCTGACTCACAAGTAGCTCACCATCACCCTGCCATACTTCGATCCCAAGGAAGTAACACATCAAGCTTGTGTCTTTCATCTTGATTTAAATTACAAGGTTCTCTCTACAAGAGTAGATCAACTACTCATCCCCTATAAATATCAAGTCATTAACATACAATACCAAGATAAGCAATTTGTCTTCTACCACAATGTGATAGAGATTAGCATTTGCCTCACTTTTGGTGAAGCTCAATCCACTAAGATATGTATCAATATGAGTGTAACATGCTCAGGGCACCCACTTGAGACCATAAGATGATCTCCTAAGTCTATACACATGTGTCTCCCTATCATATGTCTCAAATCGCTATGGCTGATATATGTAAATTTATTCCTCAACAACACCATTGAGGAAGGCAATGTTCACATCCATCTAGTGGATCTTCTAAACCATCTACAAAATTAATGCTAGAATGGTCATGATCAAGGAACATCTTTCCACTGAGGAATTTTTTTTCTCATAGCCCACTCCCTCTACATGAAAGAAGCCTTTTGGACACAAATCTCAACTTATAGTTCTTAATGCTCCCATCAACTTCCTGCTTCACTTTATAGTTCCATCACAAACCAACCACTAACTTGTTCTCTTGTCTCGACACCACCTCCCATACACTATTCTTAATTATGGATTTAGACTCCTCCACAATGGCATCAACCCACACTAGTTGAGAAAATCCTTCCTCAAGTGAAGAAGGCTCTCACACATTGAGTTGTTTCATGAGATCCATATAATTAGTGTACCTATCTGATGACCTCTTTTGCCTGCATAAAGATGTAGGAGCTCCCACATGCTCATGTCCATCTTGCACCAATTTGTTATCTTCTCTTGTTCTCTTCCTCCCTTCTCTAGAATATTTTGGTTGAGTGGGTGCCTCCACTCAGCCTCTTATATGCTCCTCCATAACTCAGCCTCTTATATGCTCCTCCATATGTGGTTTCTTCACAAAATCATGAAGCTCGGCATGAGGATCCTCCCTTGGAGCTAAAATCTCCTCCTCTAGTGGGATACTAAACTCTTGCTCTAGAGAGAATCTCATAGCCTTTTCTTCATCAAATTTGACATCTCCCCTCACCACTTTCACCCTAAATGAGGGAAAATACACTCATTAATTATGTGGTGTCTTTGTGTTTCCTACAAATACTCCCATCTCAATTGTAGGATCCAATTTTTCCTACTAGACATGACAATACACAGTAGCTCCAAAAATTTTAAAATGAGATACATCTCATTTCCTCCTAGAGAAATTTTCTTCATGTGTGATCATGCCAAGTATTTTGCGAGGGATTCTATTTTGCAAATAAATTTTTGTGTTGCATGATTTATCCCATAGAATTAATCGCAGCCCTTGATCATGTAACATGTCTCTTGTTGCTCCCACTATGCTTATGTACTTCCTCTCGACCACCCAATTTTGTTATGGGTTATGGGGTGCTATCAATTCTCTTCTAATACCCTCTTTAGCATAAAGGTCATTGAAGGTGTTAGAAACAAATTCTCTTCCATTGTCACTTCTTAGGGCTTTCAATTTATGACTAGTCTCCTTTTCAACTAATGCTTTGAACTCAACAATTTTTGAGAAAACTTCATCCTTCTTCCACATGAAGAAGATACAAAATTTTCTGTAAAATTCATCAAAAAAAATTACATAATTCCTATGTTTTGTTGTAGAGCTTGTAGAAAAGTGTCCACATACATCAGAGTGGATTTTCTCCAAAATTGCTCCCGCTATGCTATCTCGATCGTGGAGGGTCGATTTGTCATATTTCCCAAATGTGTATCCCTTGCAGACATCATGATGTTCAAGATTACATTTCAGAAGACCGATGGTAATTTTTTACATGACTTTTAAGGCTCCATGGTGTAAGTGTCTCGTGCACCTATGCTAGAGTTTTCCAACATATCGAATCTGCACATTTTTTTCCTTGCTACTCAGTGTAGTGCAAGGTTCCACCTCAAGTTTGTATAGATTTTTCACTATAAATCTAATATAATTCACTTGCCTAGTAGCTACATGTATCAAAAGTGCTTTCCCCTTACTTAAAGCAAAATCATAGCACCTATCCTCTACTTCAACCTAGCTAAAACATAACATCTTGAAGATGGGATCCTGACGCTCTCTTAAAGGTCACAGTCTTGATTCCTTTGGTAGTGTACCTCCCATCATTTGCAATTTCTATGTGAATATAGAGATACTTCTCCTCTAAGATACTAAAGGATTGTTTGCATCATGTTATATGGAGCAAGGCACTTGAATCGAGATACAACACACTCCCCATTACAGTGCTCTCCTTGCATGCAGTTAGGGTGAAGTATAATTTGAATTGTGAGGAAAGTTCTTCACCTTCTGCTCATCCTTAAACATTATTGTTAAAGTTCTTGTGTGAACACTTTGTTGCATAGGTCCCATATTCATGGCAGTGAAAACGATTTATCTTGCTTATGTCCTTCTTTCGATTGTTCTGGATGGACTCTAGCTTGCTTTAGGTCTTATTTCCCTTAGGTTTCTTGCCATTCCCAAACAAGGATAAATTATCTTCCTCCTCAACTTTTGTATTTACTCCATCTCTATTTTTCTTTGCATTTCTTCCTTCATCTAATCAGACAAAAACCTCTCCCACTTCGACAATTTGTCCCTTCCATATACAGAGTCTGGCTAATTGTGCTAGGATTTTGGAAGGCCTAGGAGTGCTACGCTCACTAGCTCTAAAGATGGAATATTTTCTCCAACTCCTCCATTATCATGTTGGCACTGAGTGAATCTGGAGAGGTAATGTGGAATGGATTATTTTTTTTGCATGTGGATGTTTATGAGCTTGTCCCTCAATGCCAATTTCCTAGAATCATTACAATTTTCAAATAACTTAGAGAGGGTCTTCCACATGGAAAATGGAGTCTTCATGCCATGTAAATTAGAGACTATGTGGTCTCTCACACCCTCAAAGATGATCCTCCCCAATTTTGAGATATCCTTCTTCCACTGGGCTTATTTTTGTGCATCTAATATTGCTAGTTTTAGAATGTCAGTTTTGGTGCAATCCAACACTCCATTATCATTGAATATAACTTCCATCTTGTCCTTTCAAGCTATGAAATTAGAGGTTCCCTCCATGGAATACTCCAATATCAATCTATCAAAAGGAATTTTCCCACATAGAAGAAAACTTATTCACTAAATTTGCAAATCAAAATTTCTAAAGGAGAAGGTCTATTGACTAGTTTTTATTGTGATTTTGGGCTTTTCTGTCATGTAGAAAATAATAGAAATTTTCTACTACTGATGAATTCGAATTGAAAACAAGAGATTACAAATTTCCTCTACTATTCTATGGAATGGAATTCACAATTTAGAAACACATGCAATGACATGCAACCATAAAAACCATAAGAACACAATGATTTACAGGGGAACCCAATTAGGAAAAACCCCTATGCTAATTTTCATTAATCAAATGATAATGAGAAACTATTACAATATCATTCTTCAACTTTGAATCACAACTTGCATTGTAAACCTAATATCTTGTTGGTTGTCCTATTATTGCCAACACACAGCCAACTCAAGGCTCTACCTTCCTCCTATTTCCTTGCCCAATTTACGTTAAATTAAGCTCCTAATTAATAGGGGAATTCACTATGTCCTTGCACAATTCCCAAGGACATGATCAATTGCGTAATTTCCAAGTCTATACACTTAGTTAATATGAAATTGATCATTAAAATGTTTCTTTTCCTCTACTTCAGCTAGTAAATTCAAATTCCATGCATGTCTGGGTTATTTTTCGCTGAATGACTAGTTTAATTGAGAGATCAATGAGTTAACAACAATTCTACTATTCAACTAACCTTCAACTGACTCAATTAGTACCTATAGATTAGTTAAGTGAGTTCAACTAAAAATAATTAAATTGGATTGTTAAATTTTAGCAATCACTACATGCACAATTCTACTCCAAGCCTACAAACTCGAATTTTTTGATCTAAGTGACAAGGACATGTCACTCAAGCTAACTATAATCCAAGTCATCCTACTAATGTGGAAAATCAAATTACTCAATTTGACTATGGCACAAGTCAAGTTGAGCCTTTCTTGCTACAATATCTAACATGAAATTCACCTTGTACATCTAGGTGATATCCCCTTTTCCTCTCTCGATTCCTTAATAGGTGGATTACCTTTATCCTTTGTTTTTTGAATGAATCATACCCACCATCAAATTCCATTTTTATTACATTTATTTTAATTCTTCTCACTGGATTCGTCCATTTGGGTTAACCTCAAGTTTAGGATGTTTAAACCACTTTGCTCCCTACATGTTTGGATATCCTCCCATTCGAGCTCATGAAATGACCAAAAATCTCTCCACATTCCACCATTTCATGTCATTAATTTATCCATTATGCAGGTCAATGTATGAACAACAAGAAAAATAGTGGGGAAGGCATAGGTTGTAGACTTAGAAGTTCACATATCAATGAATTTTCCACCAAGGTTAAGAAGAATATCGCTTTAGTTTTTTTGTCTTTTTGGCATCGTATCAAAGGGTGCATGGTTCATGGATAGTGGTTCTTATGTCATATGATGAGATCATGAGATTTTTTTAGAATTATTTGATAGGAAGATTCATATCTACATATGGAGCTTGGAAATAATGCAAGTGTGTTGTATAGGGAGTTGGGACTATTTATCTTCAACTAGACACAATAGGGAATTTGGAGGCGACAATGGTACTATATGTTCTAGGGTTAATAAATATCATTATACTATTATCAAGGATGGAGGACAAGGGTACACGGTTTATGTTTTAAATGTACATGTACTTGTGAGGCCAAGAACTTCCAATCAAGGTGCAAGAGATGTAATTGGGAGGAGAGAGGGTAAATTGTACATGGTACAGACTCAACTTATACATTCTCTTACTCATGATATTAATGAGTTTTGTAAGTTATGGCATAAGAGGATGTATCCATTGCATCACAATGATTTATTGATACTAAGAAATAATGTCACTAGTCTTCCAAAGTTTAGTGCAAATTAAAAAGGTGTATGGAAGGGATGTGTACTTGCCAAGTATGCTAGGACTAATTTTCCAAGTAGTGATACCAAGTCCAAGGGGATATTAGATTCATGCCATTCAGATATGTGTGGTCCTATGTCAACGGAATCTTAGAGCAGTTAGATCTATTATTTGACATTCATTGATTATTTCTCCATGAGGACATAGATTTACCTCATGAAGGAAAATATGAGGTATTTAGCTAGTTTTGGTAGTTAGAGGATGTCATTAAGAACCAAAGAGGGAAGAAGGTCAAAGTTTTGAGGTATGAAAATGGGGGCAAGTATACCTCCAATAATGAATTCAAAAATTTTTGCAAGGAGGGGGAATCAATAAGGATCTACCGATGTCTTACAACCAAAAACAGAATGAGGTTGAAAAGAGGAAGAACAAGGCCATAATCATAGTTTCCAAGGGAAAAATCCATGATAACAATATTCCCATGCTTCTTTGGGAAGAATCTTGCAACAAAGTAGTGTACATTTTAAATAGGAGTCCTCATAAGGTATTGGGGGACAAGATTAATGAGGAAGCATTCATAGGGGTGATGACGAAGGTTATGAATTTTCATATCTTTAGTTGTCAAATATATATACATGTACCTTCATATAAGAGGAATAAGTTGAAGCCCTCAATACAAAAGGGAATATTTGTGGGTTACATAGAGACTTCAAAGGTATATAGGATGTAAATTCCACTACAATGAAAGACTATGGTGAGTAGGGATATTAGATATGAGGAGAGTCGAACCTTGAGGAAGTCACAAAAACCCCTTATAATAGTGATAATAGATTGGGGAAAGAGACTCCAAAGATTAAGAGAGACCAACACTACAAGAAATTGTGACGTTTTATTTAGATCAAGAGGAGGAGTTGGAGATTCCTTCTAGTTTTGCCAAGAGGAGGCCAAGATGACTAATGTAGAAACTAAGAGTTATTAGTGTTGGGTTGTGTTATATTCTTTCCATGACTAGCCCACGTATTTAACCAGGGGGTTAGAAAGGGGCCATAGCCCCCCATTCATTGCACCGATTACATAGCGAGGGGAGTCATAGGGTGTTTGAGGGGTGTAGGTAACCCCGCTCTATGAAAATTTTGGTTTTGGACCCTATATTAGGTTGGGCAGACCTACCTATGGTTTTGTGCATGATTTTCACACATGGTTTTGGATGCGATGGTTTTCGGTCCATGGTTTTGGATGTGATGGTTCTCGGTTCATGGTATTGGATGCTTCGACATGTATAAATATGTATTGTAACATTGAAAGGAACATAATGAAAAATCAAGCTGGTAGTCGCAGTTTTGGGATCCAGGGGAAAATATCTGTGTATATTTATTTTATGTGTTATGCTCTATCATTGTTTATTTTCTCTGTTTTAGAATTCCTATGCAGGTAATTTCTATATAGGGTTAAAACCTACATTTGGTATTAGAGTTGTTTTGGCTTCAAGGGGATGCCTTTGTTGCTGAGGGGTTTCGCTTGGGCCTATGATAGACCCCATTCAAAGGGAGATCTGGGGGATCGATACTGGTCGTGAAAGGAGATGGTGAGTAGTGGAAAGATAGAGATCAAGAAATTTAATAGTCAAAGTTTTGAGTTACAATGAATCAAGATGGAGGATCTTTTGGTGCATAAAGATTAGTGGATTGTGGTAGATCCAGGTACTAAACCAACAGGAGCATCTGATGAAGAATGGAAGAATTTAGATTGGAAGGCAAAGAGCATAATACGATTGTGTGTCTCAGATTCAATATTGTTGAATGTATCAAGGGAAGCTATGGCGAAGGCTTTGTGGGACAAGTTAGGGACTTTTTACAATGAAGGAAACCCATTGGTAGAAAATGGGTGTTCAAGAAGAAGACAAATATAAAAGGAAAGGTGGAGTAATACAAAGCTCAGTTGGTAGCAAAAGGTTATTCCCAGGTGCTGGGAATTGATTTTGGTGATATTTTCTTTCTCCTATTTCCAAGGTAACTTCTATTAGATTAATTTTATTTGTTGTTCTTGCTTTTTATTTTGAGGTAGAACAGATGGATGTGAAGACAACATTTCTTCACAGGGATCTAGAAGAGGAGATTCTACATGAACCAACTGAAGGCTTTGCAGTGAAGGGTAAGAAAGAACTGTTATGCAAGTTAAATAAGTCTATGTATGGGTTAAAATAGTCACCAAGGGTGTGGTATCAAAAATTTGATACATTTATACGGGGACTTGGCTTCACCAAAAGCAAAGAAGATCACTATGTGTATTTTAAATTAATTCGTGACCCTATTATTTATTTGGTCTTGTATGTGGATGATATGTTGCTGGTTGGAAATGACAAAGAAATTATCCAGGATTTGAAGACCTAATTTTCCTCCAAATTCGACATGAAAGATATTAGTGCTTCAAACTATCTTTTGGGCATGGAAATTAAAAGAGATCGGGCAAAGAGGAAGCTCTGGTTAAACGAAAGGAAATATGTCGAGACAATATTGCAGAGGTTTAATATGCATGATAGTAAACTGGTGAAGATTCCTATTGTTATAGACATATTTGGGCACTGCAACCCCAATCACATATGTCGATAAACCAAGGGCTCTCAAACCCCTAAAGTGTTGTTTCACACCCTAAAGGATCATGGTCAACTGATTACATCCTTTCCTAGAAGTGCCACCTAAAAAACTACTCAGAACTGGCCAAAACTAGACCATACTGACTACTCCTTGGTCAAGGTGCGATGCATCTCAACTGCTACACACAAGAGGTGTGATGCATACTGAAAAGGCCTTCTATAAGGTGTGATGAGCGAGAGTAGACAAATGGCAGAGACAGTTTGCTAAGTGGAGAGCCAGAGAATATTCTAGAAACTTCTCATATGACATTTGCCTCTCTAAATTTGCCCAGGGATGAGTAAGAGATCATGAAATCTCCAAGTGGGACCAAGAACTATGAGTGAAATGACACTAATCAAAAACCCAGAAGCTGACTCACCCTTGCAAGACATCTGTAAATGGATCCCATCTGAGAGATCTAAAAGGCTGGAATTTTGTAATTTGTAAGGAAGTGTTTTTGGTTTCTCTTTGAGACATTTCATTGTTGGGTGATTTTGCTTTTCATGAGGTGAAGAGGGCTTTCATGTTGGGAGGATGATACTAGATCAGATAGTTGGGTTGTAATCCTCTCTTCTACTTCTACTATCAATAAAGTTATGAGTTTTCCTCCATATACTTATGTAATTGTGAATCTTGCTATTTGTGAATGCAATTGTATGGTTAATGTACTTCTGATGCTGCATTGTTCATGGTATTATAGATCTCTATGCTTTGATGGTGTTTTGTTGCTTTTCCTCTACAGGTATTCTCTAAAGCGGGACAAGTAAGAAAGGAGTGGCAAGCTCTATCAAAGGAGAGAGGAAACAAGCAAGAAGCCAAGCGAAAGATTCAAGTTGGTGCTCTCTGCTTCTCTCTTATCTATAATACATAAAGGAAAACACAAGTTACTTTGAATTGTTTGTTTCTAAGATAGCTACCCGTATTAGTGGGACTAGCAGATCAAATAGACACTAGTTTTCCTAGAAACAAAATGGCGACTCCACTGGGGAGCGATTAGTTTGTTTGTTTGTTATTGTTGTTTTCTTTGTAAACTATAGAAGGAGCCTAAAGTTAAGCCAACTAGCCTTCGGATTGCTTTTTATATGCAACTACAAAGTAGATCAACGCTGCTTCAGTCAATCTCTGGGTTGGTTTATGAATTGAACATATGACTTGTAAACATCCTAAGTGCCCTGGTGGTAGCTCAATAACCTCATAAGATCATACCCCTGTACTTTGTTGTTACTGTCCATCATAGCTCAGCCTAAATCTCTGAACTTTGCTGCAAATTTTGAGCGAAAACCAAGCTCAGTTTCATTCCTTGTTCCATCACACTATCTGTAACTAGCAGCCTAGGTGCATCACATCTCCCATGTGTTGCAGGTGAGATGCATCCCTATTTCCCTTAAGGACGGGTGCAATGATTGAATGATATTGTTTCATTCTCTAGAATTTTGTTTTTTCTTCTTTGTTTTCAGTGCTATTCAGTAGTTTTGCTGTTGATGATCAATATATCATTGCTAAAGCCTCCTTCCTTTACATTATTTAGCCTCCATTGATCAGGAATTGTGAATGTTTTTTTATGTGTTTTTCATCATTTATAGTCCTCCTTTGCAAAGAGTAGCTTAATCGAACTATCATATTTTTATTTTAAAATGTTGTAACTGTCGTTTTGAGTCAAGAAGAAGAGTGTCGTAAAGTCTTCCTCTTCTAGATAGTTTATTGTAATTTTGTCATTGTATTTGATTTGAATTGTCAATATTTGAAGTGTTTTTAGTATTCCTTTCATTTTGGCAAGAAATTGTTGAAGTTTCGCTTTGAAAAAACTAATTTAGATCTGTACTTAGGTTTCCTTTTTGGCATTCTCACATTAAGGAAGCAGAAAAACAAATACATGCATGTGCATTTGCATTTAGACTATATACAGAAAATGATTTAGGAAAAGTGCATTTAGTGTGTGCTCTTTGGTCTCTGTTGAAAGAATCATACTTTTCTTTCCTTAGTAGCTAGGATTTTCATTGCTAAAAGAAAAATAAACGACTGTTTATCATTTTAGATTGCATATTTAGAAATTTTACATCTACATCACACGGTGAACCTTGAAAGACAAACTTCTAAAAAATATCAACTCTAAAATAAACCTCAATAACATAAAAATGCTTTGGAACCTAACGCACAACATCTAGAAGTCTAGGCTAGAGATGTATTCTGGTGCCGTAAAACCTAGTAACTATCATTTCATCGAAGGTTAGTTGATTCCTCCTCTTTGATATGACAAGTGCCAGTACATACTTGTGCTCCTCGTATCATCGAGTATATATTGGGAGACCACAATAGGCTAATATCCTTTATCCTTAGGAAGTCGTGTTTACAGCCCTCTCGATTGCAATGCACTAAAAACAACATTTGGGAAGATTGACTGTTGTATGTAAATTCCTTGGTAATTTCTCTTTAATTTACCACCAAGGTGTATATTGCAGTTTTGTGATTGGTTTGGTAATCCCTTTGTCTAGATTTCCAGAGTAGTCACTTTCGTTCCCTTTCGACTCCCTAAAAGAAAAGGTCCATCCAAGCACTTGTCACTTCACGCTCATTAAAAATCGAAGGCGACTAGAGTCACCTTTATCTTTTTCTCCACTTTTAAAAAATTGAAAAAGCAAAGTTGTGTCAAAGCGTCATAAAATTCATTTAATTCGGAATAACATTTTCCCCTTTTTAATTTTGAGTTGATCAAGTAATTTGCAACTGTGGAAGCAAGTCAATCAAAACCCCATCGTTCATGGAGACTAGTGAGTCAACCATCTTTGACTGCAGAAATGAAACCATTTCGGGCAAAACGGTCTCGTTTAATTAGGTCAAATTCTCCTAGTATATTTGAAATTTGTGTTTCAACATCATCAGAGACTCCAGTTGCTCCAATTATTTTTGGTACACCTGCCTTTACAAAAGAAGTTCTACAGTTACAAAAGGACATTAGAACTGATCCTCATGCAATGGTAAACACTTCTCTCCCTGAACCAGCTCCATCTAGGGCTGATTCAAAATGTGTCACCCCTCTAGTTTTTGTCGCTACAGAAACTATACCTTCTTCGACACCGAAAATATTTATGGACCTGATAGTCTACCTCTTCCACCTAGATTGATTGCTATAGAAGAGACTGTAGATGATCTTCCATCCAGTACCCCATTGCATTTTGGAACTGGGATCCACTTATATCCTTCTACTACAAAAGTTAGTTCTTTCAATTATCCTTCATTGCAAGTTCCTGTCGAATCGCTAGGAAATCTTTTGGATAGATTGAGTATGTCTAAACAGCCATCAACATCTAGGACTATATCATTTGATATAGCCACAACGGAGCCTCCTGCTACTACTCCGACAATGTTCGCTAGTATACCATCTGTCCCAACTAGTTCTCAACCACTAGATGGAGTCCACCCAAGGACTGTTTCGACAGCATGGTCTATTCCTATGTGTTCATCCGGAATCGTATCTGGAATTTCTTATGTTGAGTCTCAGCGAATTGATCCTTCACATCAGTATCAATTTGGGCACTCCAATCTCCAAAGACCAATTTATCCTTTGAACACTGGATTGCCGCCATATGGGGGGTAGTATGCCTTTTCATTGTTCCCTCTGGGAGAACAAACATATGAGAGTTCACAACAAAATCCAGGTCAAATTGGAATTGCATCCAGTGGTTGGGTACCAATACTACCTCAACAACCAAGGGTTGTATATTTAGTGCAACCAAGTCAACCAGTGTCGAACATTACCACTACACCTACTATTGTGACTGTGTCGTAAGTACAAGTGCTACCTATTGGATGTCAACCTCAAGTTTCTCAGGTCATAATACAACATCCTCTTATCTCCACAGCTCAATCACAACCCCAGATTAGTTTCTCCTTAACTGGAGCAACTCATGCTCAAACGGGTACTATCACCCCTCACCTTGGTCAAACATCCAATATTGGACAACAGAAAATGGTCCAACAACCATGGCTGGTACAATATCAACAACCATAATTCCAGCAAGCTTACCAAGGACCTGAGCAACAAAGCTTTGTAGGTAATGGGCAAGCGTATGTACAAAATGGTTACCAACAATCATATTATAATGGTTATTCCCATCAACCTTATCAAAGTTATCAACATCAGATACATTATGCTGGTATGCAAAGACCTATTGCTCAGGCAATCCCATCTTGTCCTGGGTATGCTTCGACAAACTTGAATCAACAGTTACCTTTCGTAGCAACTTTAGAATTACTAGATCCCAACCAGCTGATAAATGATCAGTTGCTTACGCCCCTTGGTGGCCAGCTATTCCTCATAAACTCCCCTCTAATATTCCTAAATTTAATGAAGCTCGGGTGAAGACCCATCAAATCACGTAATGACTTTTCATTTGTGGTGTTCATCTAACACCTTCAATGATGATTCGATTAGGCTTCACCTTTTTTAGCAAACATTAACTTGTCCAGCAGTGAAATGGTACATCAAATTTCCTATAGCTTCATTCGATAATTTTAGCACCCTCGCCACTACTATTTTAACCCACTTCTAGTTACCCATAAGATATGAAATAAGAATGGAGCTCCTTATCAATTTTAAACAGAAAATAGCCACTCACATATCTGATCATATTCATGATTGGTGACATTGTCGTCGAATGGTAAATATATATTTTCCTAATCAGCTTGTAGCTGGGTGGTTTATTAAGTCGTTATTACCTTATATTACAGAAGATGTGGCCAAGGGAGGAGTTGTCATTGAAGAGCAAGTCATTTCTCGTGCACAATATTTAGACTTGATATATACTCAGTCTGGCATGCTCTATGACAAAGTCCCTGATGCTCCTAGACCAGAATTTTTTATTCTGCCCCCTCCTAAATCAAACAAGGACTCTCATGTCGAAGATGGCATGATTGATACCTCAAGTATGCAAACTGCAAAGGATCCATGTGGTAAAGCCCTTGTAGTCTCTAGTCAAAAGGTAAATGACAAACCTCTTGCCTTGAAGGTTAATTTCGTGTCATCCAACAAGGGAAAAGAACCAAAGCAACCAGGGGGCAAGAAGAAAAGGAAAAAAAAAAAGAATAGAGAGGAAGATACGACTCCTGAGAAATATTATGAAAACCCTATTGGGAAATGGAAACCTCGTTATCCATGTTCAATATGCGATGATGAGAATTTCACGAGAGATTGTCCACATTGAGCTGAGGTTGCGAAATTTTTAAAGGCTTCAACTACCTTAGCGGTGTTAACTGATCCGTTTCCAAACCTAGAAACCAACCTGGTTGATATCAAGCATGCTTCCAAATCCCAAGTGATTATGCTATCCATATCAAAACAACAAAATGATGCTTTGATATTGACAAGGAATAAAGATTATGGGAATCCACAGATGTTGAAAAACAAGGCTATGGATCAACCCAGTAGTTCGACAATAACTTTTTCAAAAGTTGTGCCACCCATCATTCCTGAACTAACAGTAAAGCCGCCAAAGGGAGTAGTACATAAATAGACATTTAATCCTCGTGCTTGAGTAGCACAAAATTATAATATAGTAGAGGATCTGGCTCAATCGCCATCCGCTATGTTGACACTTGAAGATAGAACTGCCCCTCCCAAAATCAAGCTTTATTATCAGCAATAGGTGGGATTGACCCAATGGATTCCAATCTTGTGGCCTTTAACCATAAAGGATATGAACCTCAGTTACTTTCCCAACTTTTTTTCCTTATACAAGTAAAAATCCTCAACAAAATTGTTCATCGAACAATCATTGATGAGGGGGCATCTACCTGTATTATGTTCATGAGTTGCTGGAAAACTTTAGGCTCACCACCCTTTTCATAATCATCAATGACATTAAAAGCATTTGATGGAAGAACATGCACACCATATGGAATTTTAAGTAACTTGCATGTTGAACTAGGGGGCAATACAGTAGAAATTGAAGTCGAAGTCATTGATGGAAACCTTGACTACAATATCTTACTGGGAAGGCCCTGGATTTATGCTATGGCTGCCATCGTGTCTACATATTTTAGAAAGGTTGCATTTCTCTTCCAAGGTGGAATTACAACCGTTAACCAACTAATATTTTTCCCCAACAGTTCACAAGCTACTGGAAGCATTCCATTGATCCATGGAAGTTCTCAATCACTTCAAATGTTGGAGTAGGTCTCCTAAAAGACCCTTCCTTAATGGGTACTTTTTCCCTACTCTCTCCAAGCAATCTAGCGGAAGTGGCCACAGTGGAAACCTATCATATGATATCTTCTACATCATCAAAGATTAAGAAGAACTCTGACCATTTTGATACTATGAGTCACCGAGGATGGTTCTTATCTTGTGTCAACCTCGTTACAAAATGAAACAAGGGTTATGAGGATAGTTCTTTTACTGTGTCAACCTCATTAAAAAATTAAACAACTCCCTTTCCAAATCGAGTCTTTGATTACAATCTCATAAAATACAAGTCGATTCGCTCTAGGATCTCGAAAGTGAACCTTCATTTCATCCACCTCGTTGAATTCAATGAAGCTTGGGGGGCATGCACCTCGATTTGTGTCACTATGCTGGGGGCATACGAACTTATAACAAGCATAGTTTTTCATTTCAAGCTTGTGTAAACATGAAACTGAATCTGAGCATATGTTGTCGCATGGTTCAATCTCATTAAAAAATGAACCAGGCTACGAGCAATATTTCTGCAAGGTTCAAGCTCATTAAAAAATGAACCTGCCATTGAGCATAGTTTCCTTCGATTCAAGCACATTAAAAAGTGAATCCATGCTCAGTAAATAACCTTTGTGATTGCCTTGCTATCAGCCTTTTGATCCTTGGTTGTGTTCTTACCATCACCTCCATCTGTTTGGCCGACCATACACTTCCACTTGATTGTTTACCATTTTGAGGAACAACGGCGATGAGTGGTCCTATTAGCCAACCTCTTCATACCACCATGTTTTGAGAAGTTCCAAGATTACCCGGAACCTATTTGCTACCCTAAATGCCACTCATTCCTCAAAAAACGAGTCTACTTTAAACTCTTTTCAGACTCGCTAAATATGAAAATATTGTCGAGAAATTGGCCTTTCCAGCTCGCTAAAGTGATTGGAAGTGTTATCCCTCTTGTATTTTATTGTTTTTGGACCTGAGGGATCATCCCACAAAAAGATTGAGCACTTGTCTTTTTCGGCTCGCTAAAGTGATTGGAAAAGTCATCCCTTTTGAATTATTTTAATCTTTTTCGGACTCAAGGGATTATGATACAAAAAAGAATTACGGGAGTTTCATTTTCATCCCTTTTCAAACTCTCTAAACATGAAAAGGACTGAGTTGTCTATGTCGTTAAATTCATTAAAACAATAGCGACAAACTTGTCCATCCAGATAAGAGCGAGTTTCACTGTCGCTAGGCTCGCTAAACATAGCAACAAGTTTTCCTGAAGGGAAAATTATAGAATAATAATATGTTCTCCTCCTCAAGCTTGACAAAAATAAAGAGGTACTGGTCAGCAATGACTAGGGAAAGAAGGGAAGAAAACTTGAAAAACTTCATTGGTAGCAAGTCGCTCTTGAACATGACACTTTCACTCCATCACCATGATTGAGTCAGGTTGGGTTATTCTGTTCACTGATCACATCACTATTGGTCCGCCATACCATCCATTTTTGGGGTTAACACTACCAGTCCATCTCAGTGTCGCCAATATGTTCAAGAGAAGTCATTCAGATAATTCACCAACCTAGCTAACACCTCATCCACAGTAATACCTTCAGGCTCCATTTTCCATAACCACCATTCCTAAACCTTGTATCATCAGATCATTTTCACCTCCAAAAAATCATTTTCTTCATTTCGTGTCGTAGATGTGGGATTCATTAAGGACCTCCTACAATGGGTCCTTTCAGTACTTTGAAGCTTGCATGCCTCAATGGCAATTTTCTCACTTCCGACAATAGGTTTACATCAATGGCCTTCGACCGAAAGATTTTGCGTGGTGTTGAACATTGGCTCATATATTCACACCATGTGAATTGTACTATAGTACCTTGAGGGTCATTATCATTATCGGTGATTCCTCTTGCACCTGTTAACAACTTACATCATTGGCTGGTATTTAGGCGATGTCTTTCCATGTTCGACTTCAGAACATCTCTTCACATGGATCAAGTTGTACATTAGATGAAGATTGACTGAGTTTGAAGACCCTGGATCTACTTTCATCCATCCAAGCTGCGATATATTCAGGAAAATAAAGACATCAAATATACACCATAGTTGCACAGATGATCATCCAAGCTAAGGGATGATGGCTCTACAAGAATCACCAGTCTGTAACGATGGATGATTGTCTGTCCTATGTAGATGAAAATGAATTTATAAAGATGAGCATGGGAATGCTTGCCTCAGCTAGATCATGAAAGTAATATGAATATAATGTATTGTATTTTATTTCATATAGGCCACCTTCTAGTTCGAAGACCTCAAATCCTCATCATAAAGCATTTCACCCAACATCAGAAGATTTACGACCTCATGCTTTAGGGGTCAACTATTATAGACATATTTGGGAATTGCAACTCCAATCACATATGTCAATAAACCAAGGGCTCCCAAACCCCTAAAAGTGTTGTTTCACACCTTAAAGGATCATGGTCAACTGATTACATCATTTCCCAGAAGTTCCACCTGAAGAACTACTCGAAACTAGCTAAAACTGGACCATATTGATTGCCCCTTGGTCAAGGTGTGATGCATCTCACCTTCTACACACAAGAGGTGTGATGCATACTAAAAAGGCCTTTTGTAGGGTGCGATGAGCGAGAGTAGACAAATGGAAGATACAGTTTTCTAAGTGGAAACCCAAAGGATCTTCTAGAAACTTCTCATATGACACTTGCCTCTCTGAATTCACCCAAGGATGAGTAAGAGATCATGAAATCTCCAAGTGGAACCAAGAACTATCAATGAAATGACACTAATCAAAAACCCAGAAGCTAACTCACCCTTGCAAGACATCTATAAATGGATCCCTCATTTGAGAGATCTAAAAGGCTGGACTTTTGTAATTCGTAAGGAAGTGCTGTTGGTTTCTCTTTGAGATATTGCATTGTTGGGTGATCTTGATTTTCATGAGGTGAAGAGGGCTTTCATGCTCGGAGGATGATGCTAGATTAGATAGTTGGGTTGTAATCCTCTCTTCTACTTCTACTATCAATAAAGTTGTTTGAGTTTTCTTCCATATACTTGTATAATTGTGAATCTTGCTATATGTGAATGTAATTGTATGGTTAATGTACTTTTGATTCTACATTGTTTATGGTATTATAGATCTCTATGCTTTGATGGTGTTTTTTTCTTTGCCTCTAAAGGTGTTCTTTAAAATGAGACAACTAAGAAAGGAGTGACAAGTTCTATGAAAGAAGAGAGGAAATAAGCAAGAAGCCAAGTGAAAGAGTCAAGTTGGTGCTCTTTCATTCTCTCTTATCTGTCATACATAAAGGAAAACACAAGTTACTTTGAATTGTTTGCTTCTAAGATAGCTACCCATCTTAGTGGGACTAGCAGATCAAATAGACACTAGTTTTCCTGGAAACACCTATTCCTATAGGTGTAAATTTATCTGTTGAATAGTGTCCTAGGACACAAGAAGAGGAAGAGGATATGTCTTGTGTTCCATATGCAAGTGCAGTCAGTAGCTTGATGTATGTGATGGTTTGTACTAGACTAGACATTGCACATGTAGTGGGAGTATTGAGCAGGCTTATGTCAAAACTAGGGAAGGAGCATTGAACAATAGTGAAGCATTTTTTCAGGTATTTGTATGGCATTAGTGATTATGGTTTGTGCTACCAAGGAAGGCTAGGATTGGACAAAGTTTTGGATTTCGATGGCTTTGTTGATGCAGACTGGGTTGGAGATCTGGATCAGAGAATATCTACAAGTGGGTATGTGTTTAACCTATTTGGAGGTGTAGTCAGTTGGATGAGTAAGAAATAATCTGTGGTGGCACTATCAACTACAGAGGCAAAATACATGGTAGCCAATCATGCAAGAAAGGAAGTAGTTTGGTTGCAGAAATTATGTTCAAGTATGGGGTTAGTACAGGGAGCTATAAGGATAGACTGTAATAGCCAAAGTGCCATTTTCTTGACAAAGAACCCTGCTTACCATTAAAGACAAAGCACATTCATGTTTAGTATCACTTTGTGAGGGATATGATAAAAGACAAAAAGTTGTTGTTGGTAAAGGTGGACACTTTGAAGAATACTGCAGATGTATTGACAAAATTTGTGAGCTCTGAGAAGTTCTCTTGGTGTAGAGAAACAATGGGTGTTGTAGGATTGGATAAATGACTAAGCTCTCTTGTGGCCCCTTGTGGAAAGAAAACAACAAGTTGGAGAATGTTGGGTTGTGTTATATTCCTTCCACGACTAGCTCACATAGTTAACTGGGGGTTAGAAGGGGGGTAGAGGCCCCCCTTCATTGCATTGATTACATAGTGGGGGGGGGGGGGGGTCACAGGGTGTTTGAGGGGTGTAGATAACACCACTCTATGGGGTCCAGGGCAGCGCCCTAGAAAATTTTGGTTTTCGACCCTATGTTAGTTTGGGTGGACCTACCTATGGTTTTGTGCATGATTTTCGCACATGGTTTTGGATGCGATGGTTTTCGGTCCATGGTTTTGGATGCGATGGTTTTTAGTCCATGGTATTGGATGCTTCAACATGTATAAATATGTATTGTAACATTGAAACATAATGAAAAATCAAGTTGGTAGTCCCAATTTTGGGATCCAAGGGAAAATCTTAGTGTATATGTGTTTTATGTGTTATGCTCTCGTATGCAGGTAATTTTTGTATGGGGTTAAAACCTATAATTAGGGGAATTTGGAGGACAATATGTGTAATTTGAGGAAAAGGATAACATCAAGATAATTTCACAATTATATGGTGCTTATAAGTGACATCATTGATTCTAATTTTAATAGTAATGATGAGGCAATATGCCAGTAGGTTTGAAGGGATGTTGTGATGGAAGTGTATGCTTTCATCATGAAGAAAGATGTGTGGGATATTGTACCCAGGCCAAATGGGAAATCAAGGGTTAGTTCAAGATGGATTTTAAAGATTAAACATGCTACATATGGTAGTATTAAGAAGCATAAGGTTAGGTTAATGGTGAGAGGGTCCTTCCAAAAGGACAAAGCCTAATATGAGGAAAAAATTGCTCCAATCACTAGGTATAATTTTAGCATGGCTTTTATATCTATTACTTAAGAATGGAGTAGAGGATACATTACATGGATGTGAATAAATCCTTCCTAAATGGATTTATTCAAGATGAGGTGTACATTAACCAGTCATAGGGTTTTGAGGTGCTTGGGAGAGAGTCTCGTGTATGCAAGTTGAGGAAGGCACTATTCTATTCAAACTCAAAGTAGGAATTAAGAGCATGCTACTCAAGGGTTTGATGGGTATATAACAAGTATGGGCTTCACTAAGAGTGAGGTGGGTCCACACTTGTGTTACACACTTATGAGAGATGATCTGCTCATCTTTGTGATGTATGTTGATGACCTTTGTCTCACATGATTAGGGAAGATCATAGAAATGTGCAAGCAAAATATTGCTACAAAATTTAAGATGAAGGAAATCAACATGATGCCACTACTTTTTTTTGTTAGAGGAGTGGAATTAGTCAAGTGATATTTTCCTATGATGGGGAAAATATGTAGTTGATATCATGAGGAGATTTAGGATGGTGGATTTGAAGCCTATGTCTGCACCCATGATTAATGACTTGAATAAGTTGAATGCTTCTTTGTCAAATTTGGTGGATCCCATTTTATATCGAAAGATGATACATTCCTTGATGTATTTGGTCAACACTAGGCTATATATATGCTTCACTTTTAATACTTTGACCCAATTTGTTGTGGAGTTGAGGATGGTGCAATGGGTTGTATGAAGCATGTGCTCACACATCTATGATGTTTAATGTAGTATGAGCTAAGATATCTCTGGAGTGGTCGAGTGTAGTTGCAAGGTTAAACAAACTACAAGCATAGTAGAAGAAAAAATCGCCTCAAGGTGTTTCTTTAGCTTGGGATCATGTTGACGGTGCTGGACCCACCAACATGTCAGTGGATCTCCCCAGTAAGAAGTCCCAATTAGACCTCAAACCATTTGGTGTAGGAGTTCTAATAGTGGGTTGCACAATAATGTCTTGACTGTGGTTTCGTACAGAGGCAAGTAAGATGTCCATGTTGGTAGCAAGGGTGTGACATATGCAATAAGTCAAGGAAGGTGGATGAGAGGTTCTAACACACAGAGGGTAAGGTGAGTGTGCCCCTTTGAAACCTGTGACAACACAGAGTTAAGAAGGGAACACACGAGCAAAGATGCATCACAACATAGAAAGAAAGTAAGCTAGCAATCCAAAGTGATGGTTAAAACAACAAAATATTTTAGAAAGATTCATACATACATATACAGAAAATAGTTACACATGCATGTGTAAGCAAACAGATACATATATCATTTAGAGTAAACAAGATAGCTGAAATACAATATGACATATGCATGAAATGTGCTGGCTCTATTATATTAAGAAGTGTAAGTTCCAGTCATACAATACATCGATGTCCAACCACTAGTTTTGACAACGAAACATTATAGTAACTGCTACCTACTCCTCCAAATAGATATACTAGCTCTATGCAATGGAGAATCCAAGGTTGGTTACAATACTATCCAAGATTTCTCTAAGATGATCCTATTGGAAGCTTGGCTAACCAAAATCTTGTACAATGAGTTATGAGGGAATATATATAGCAAAGGGTGGGGTGGCCCTTGAAATTCCCCTTTGTGACTATTCATTTACCCTCATGACTCTTCATCTACTCTATGATTGTTACATCCAACTATCGACACTTAAACTTACACTTGACAAGACTTTACATTACAATACACATGTACCCATGTGAGAAAAGATGGCTTAATCAAGCCATGCAAAACATCACTATGACTCAGAACACTATTGGAAGACTAGCTCGTCCACATCGTCATGGTGGTCGATAGTAGCAAACTAATGCCATGCTCGGTAGTACGTGATGGTGTCTATGTACTCTAAGGTGACAACTTTCTAGAAATGAACTCTTGCCTCCATAACATCTGGGTACACTACTCAGGTTCCTTTTTCCAACTCATCTGATAACATATGTATCATTTTCTTGAGTGTGGCCAGAACAGAAACATACTTGTGCATGGTTTTTGCATTGATTAACAAGTCTAGGATGGTGGCTATGCACATCAACTTGTCAAAGTGTGAGTCAAGCTCTAGTCAGAATTGTGCCTTTGTCTTCACTTAGGTGAGTGTCCCAATAGATGAGATCACATGTGCCCACACAATAACATCCATACTCCTGAATACATGTAAATGGGAATCTTGTAGACTAGTGATGAGCTATGGGAGATCTTCATAGTTCTGGGTCTGACTCCAGATGCATGCATTCAACTCAATTGCTCTAGGCTTCATCATCTTAGGCAAGTGTAATGGGGATCCCTTGTATCTCATCATCCATGCTTACATGTAATCAACAACACCATGCATGTTCGACAACATACATGCTCTTCTAGCACATTGCTATTGCCAATCATTGAGATGGATGACTTCCTTATGCACAGTACCAAACATGGGAATACAATGCCCACGTGATTATGTCAAGGGACAATACTTCATCCACTATTTCCTTCTTCAATTCTTCTCGGGTGGATGTTGTAATCAATTATCCTCCCTTCTTGGCCCACTGTAGCTCCTTATCCATTTGCTCATTCTCAGCTATTAGGAAGCGAACACTCTATCTAGTGGCTTTAGCATATGCTCTGGTAGCATCAGCCAATGCTACTGGATGTTTGTGCATGATAGGTGTGATCACTTGTTCCCCAAACTATGCAGGAGATGTATGATGCTCCAGAGTCAACACTCTGCGAGATTGCAAAAATCTATGTTGAGACTCGTTGAATGAGATGCTATGCATCTCTCCTTCCGGATGATCTCCAAGGATCTTAGTGCCCCATTTGTCGCTTGGGACATGATCCTCTTCTGGATGTGGTGAAGTTGGTGGGTCAACATCTAGGTGGTTAGGCATGAGGTTGATATATTTCTCTAACTATTGTTGCTCAATATTTGTATCCATTTGTTCAAGTTCTTTCTCTATCTCATGAGCGAAGTCTGACTCCTGCGATGGTTTGCCTTGTCTACCTGATGCCAGCTGTTCTGATGAGTCTACTACCTTTATGGGCACAATTTCATCTGTCTATGAAGGTTGTGCCCCTTGCTATACTTGTTCTTGCTACACTTCGTTCTCCTGTATGCGCAACTTCTGTTCCTTCCAGGTTTTCTCCTTCAACTCATGCAACTCCTTCTCTGTTTCCTCCATTCTCCATTTCTCTCTCTTCCTTTACACATTTCTCTTGTTGCATTTTTGCCTATTTGCCTCTATTTCCATAACTTCTTTCTACACAAGTGGATCTACTCAGAACTTGCATCTTTTCTCTTCCTCCATGCAGTCAAAAATCTTCCTCTTACCCTTGTCACACACTGGTATGTTTACCTGTGCTATTGTTGCTTCTTCTAGTGCTCTCCAGGATGCTGCTTCATGTTGCTTCATTGCCCATTGCACAGTGAGACCTGTAGGTTTTAACCCCATACAGAAATTACCTACATACGAATTCTAAATCACAGGAAAAATAAAAATGCGAGAGCATAACACATAAAACACATATACACAGAGATTTCCCACTAGATCCCAAAACCGGGATACCAGCTTGATTTTTCATTATTTTCCTTTCAATGTTACAATCCATATTTATACATGCCCGAAGCATCCAATACCATGGACCAAAAACCATCGTGTCGAAAACCATGGATCGAAAAACCATAGGTAGGTTCACCCAACCTAATATACGGTCCAAGAAAAACCCCTCAAACCCCCCGGACAGGGGGGGCTGCCCCCCCCCCCCCCAAGCTGCGTAATCGATGCAATGAAGGGGGGGCTCCTCCCCCCCTCTAAACCCCCGGTTCACTACGTAGGTTAGTCGTGGAAAGAATATAACGCAACCCAACAAGGTTGACCGGTTCATTGGGTCTGGAGAAACTATAGTAATATCTCCATGGGTCTTCCTCCGCCCAATGAAATTCCTTGTGGGTCCAATTGAACTATAATCTCATGCAGCAATCTTTCAAAAGACAATGCAGGTCATACGGATTGTAACTTCAAGTGTTGAATTGATATTTATTCATCTCCTTTGCTTCGCATTCGCATGCTTGAAACTTTGTATCTTGTATAACCTGATGTGAAATGGAACAGCGAGACAAGGTGCCTTCTTCTTCTAATGCTGCCTAGATGATAATCCTGTCAAGATGTGATATGATACTTCCTGCATGATGATTTTGTCCTAGGAAAACTTCGGTAGAACATGTAGAGGCTTCTCCACACTGTACATCCATATGAAGGTGCCAGATGGTGAGGCATACCAATATGATGTGTTAATTAGTGCTTCCATTACTGCCTTCAACATGCATGGTGGATCCTATCCAAATATCGTGTTGTAAACTGTGGTGAAAAAATGATCGGACAATCGTGTGATAACTCCTCTAAAGCTACATTCGAGCAACATCTTATAATAAGTGTTCAACGAGGTCTCTAACTGGTGTCCATGCCCACTTCAAGCTTGAGAACTCCTATCCGACACAAATTGCATCCAAGATGTAAGAAAACATGTAGATTTATGCTTGCATACCTTTGGGCAGAAATCGATCCCTTGTTACCTGTTCCTTCAACTGGTGAGCCAATATGTCGGACCAATTGCATGCTTTGCCTTCTCTAGCTAGTTGGTCCAATGCAATCACCCAACTCTGTGTGAATGTTGTGCTTTCTTGGCCATACAGATGACATGAAAATATGACCAAGTATTGATATGCCTTTTTCAGTCTCTTCGTCTTGTAGACCTGGTTGGTTGTCATCCTGAATTTAGCCGACTCCTTCACCCTGTTCTTCAAGATATCTCTAGAGTTGGCATTATTGTTGGGTATGTTGAAGGGAGTCTCCATGATGATCACCGTCTTAGACATTTGATACATCTCATCATAATATTGTGCCTTGAAGGTAGCAATCTTCGTCATGCCGACACGGCTCAATGTCGTCGTCTCAGTATCAGTGTGCAATATGATCCAATGTATCATGTCTGTGCATGGGAGCATGGGATACTTGCATGCAATCTGGTACAAGTTGGACTTTTGGATGTTCACATAGACTTGGTGGTCTTCGAGGTCTTCCCTAAATGTGCCTGCAAATGCATCATTGATCTCTTTCCATTTGAGCTTGATGTCCTTGTATGCAATCAACTTGGTGTCTTCATAGATTAGCAGACTTGTAGACACTCACTCAACTAGTGCTCTAGTTGCACTTCTGTTAGTGTCCTTTGATCTTGCTCTCTTGGAGGCCATTGATCTTGAACTACTAAGAGGCGAACAAACACATGCTAGATTTGGGGACAAAGTGACATGCATGGCAAGAAATCTATCATCTAAAACCAAAGAAAAATTGAGGAACAACATGCAACATACTTGGGGATTGACTAGCAGGGATTGCACAATTTGTTGTGGGAGGGGGAGACTGGTTGTCATAACTATGCAAAAGGTAGTCTAGGCTATCTGGGAGGCATGACAGGATTTTTGAATTATGCAATGTGTAATCTAGATTGGATTGGTAGCTGTTGGAATTGTGGAATGTGAAATTTCAGGTGGCAATGGTTGCAGGCTCAATGACTGCATTGCACAATTTTCTGGGCTAGGAGTCACTGTCCCTTAGAATTGTGAAATGCGATACTAGAGGACAATCACTGGGTAGAAATACACATTTTCTAAGAGGAAGACAAAGCCTTCCCTCTCAGAATTGCGCAATCTTGTCTTGGTGGGGCAGAGTCTGGGCCAAGGTTGCCCAGGCTCGATGATGGGCAATTGAAAGAAAATGTGAATGTGAATGCATGGCGTTACTGAGTGTAAATAGAAGTGAATGATTGTATAGGCAAACAATGAATGAAAGATTCATAAAATAGAACATGCATGTGGGTGAAGTGAGTCGCCGAATTGGTGACCATTCGTGAAAAACAGTTTCATGCATGCAATAGTAGTGAGATGTTAACAAAAAATGAAAGGGTGCTAGTACAAGCTAGTATGCATGTGAATGAAAGCAAGCGTTCATAGAAATCAAGCAAACAACACTCGCACAAGCCAAAACACAAAAAGTGATAGAAATGATGCAGAAATTTAAGAGGACTTACCCATGAATAATTGAGCTAGATATGTCGAAGACTCTTGGATGTGTCGTGGGATGTCAGAGCTCCAAGATCGATGTGAATAAGTGAGCTATGAATCATTTAATAAATGAGTTTGAGGCTCATGATGCACATGCCACAAATAAAGGAAAAAGTGACACTTGGAGGAAAGATTCTAAAACGATATTTGCATGAAACATCCAGCTGCTAAAAATAGCTCCCTAAAATTTGGGGATGCTTTTTTCATGTTGCCTTCCATTATTCAGAGAAAAAATAGCACATGCATGCAAGTCAAGTTTTCTTGGTCCCAGGTGGAATTGGTCAACTCAATGGCACATGCAACACCTGCTCAGCTAAGGGGAAAATTTGTGCATTTGATTGCCCAGAAGGATTATGCATTTTCTGAGCCGAGCAACTGTTTGCTGCCATGAATTGCACAATTTCTAGGCTGACCAACCCTGCTAGGAGTAATTACACAATTTTTCAGTGAAGTGTGACATGAATATTTGCAAAATTATGGAGCCTAGTAGACTGCTAGACAGAATTGTGTAATTCCTGGAGGGAAGGCTTGTTCCCCTCTAGAATTGTGCAATTTATTGTGGGAGTTTTTTAGCCTGTAGCTAGACTAAATTCGGAGAAACAACCTATGAGGGGGTGCAACAAGCCATCATGCACAAGCTAACAATCTGCTAGAAAGTCACTGAAGCTTGTGTACTTGACAAGGCATGACATGCTTCTGTGGAAGGTTGGTAGGGAGGCTCCAAAACAAAGCTAAGGAAAAATTTTGGTGGGTGGTTGTAGCTACTACAACACTTGGTGACACACTGGTAGAATTCGAGCTCTTAGAATGGACCTTGTTTGTGAAAAGCATGTCTAACACCTCCGGAAGTATTTTTCAAGTCTCATATCATCTTGGTTTCCATGCTTTCTTGATTGTTAGATGTAGCTTCTACCAAGTTCTTAGTCGATTGACACACATTCCAAGCCAAGGACTTTTTTGATTGGGTTTGAGGGGTACGTTGGTGCACAAGTAGTATAGTCATCAGAATCTTAGTTTCATCTCCAGTGTTGCTCCACTGCCAGTAGGCCTGGACAGTACCTTAGCAGAGTCACATAGGAGCACAAGCATTGCTCCACTGCCAGTGAGCCTGGTCAGTACCCTGACGGAGTTACTTGTATCACCTCTGGGCATAGGAACCCTTTCTCTTATTTCACCTTATTCATTTTCATTTTTTTTATTTTTATAATTGTGCATAACACTTATTCATTTCAGAGGTGGAATAAGGATCTTGACTTATTGAGAGCAAAATAGGTTGTTCCTTTAGATAAGTAGCTTATTATATACCTCTGACATGTCTGTTAAGTTTTTCCCCCTCACCTTACTCTACTTGACTAAGCTTACAAGGGTTAACCTAAAAAAACAATCGAATAGAGTAGGTGACACTAGTTAGCGCACAAGCATTGTGTTTTCACCAAGGTTCAAGTTGTAATGACACATATTTTCCATTGATGTATCATGGACTAGAAGTAACAAGTTATTCATACAGAGGTAGGATGACAGATAACCAAGTAGTGATAGATGCAGAAGGCCTCTTGTACTTTACCCAACTTGTTTCAAGAGCCATGCATGGTTTCATGCAAAACTAACCTATGAACCAAAACAAGCAAACAAACAAAAACAAAGCTAAAATAGAAGTAAATGTGAAATAAAAGTGAGCAAGCAAACAAACAAGTAGACAAACAAACATGCAAAGAAAGAAAGCAAACAAGCATGCAAGCAAACAAACTGAAAGGAAACATTACTCCTACTCTTAAGCTAACGGTGCATGGGCTTGATCACACAAAGTTATATTTCCAATGTAGTTCACTAGCACATTGGTTGACCCATGTTGGTGAAGACTTGGTCTGCGAGCAACCCAGTTGTGCGAACCAACAAAAAAGAAATATATAACAATGAAGACAAACGCAATTCATGTTTAAAAGTGTCCACAGGACAAAAGTGAGTGCAAGTACATGATAAGTAGTCTGTGGACTTATCACAGTGTTGTGTTACACTACATGTAGCTATGAAGCATATGCATACTCTTGACTGTGACATGCAAGAAAACGAAAGAAATAAAGACAAGTTGCGTCATGCACGTGGGCTTGCATTGTAAGATTCCTCCAATGCATGAGTGATGGGATTGTGTAGTTTGAGTGGAGGAAGCATGATCTGAGTGTGGGATTGATCCTCAATGCATGTAGATGAGTAATGAGGAGCCTCGGGTGATTAATTTTTTTTTTGATTGGAAGTGAAACTGACCTTAGGACAACAAGGTCCTGACATAACCATCAGCTCTAGCTAAAGTGTCTTGAAAGTTTGTGGTGTTTTTACTTCATTGTCAGATAGATCATCATAAAGGGGTGAATTCGAAAAATCAATGGCGATAGAATCATTATCATGATTGAATATGGGAGTAAATAGATCACGAAAATTATGATCAGAAAAATCAATGATTTCATCGACGTCCTCATGATTTGATAAATCAAACAGAGGGGTAGATGAAAAGTGGACAAATTCATCCTCTATGTTTTTAGAAAAGACAGATGAAAGACCAAGTGGATTTTCAATGAATGATTTATCCTCTCCATTGTCGGATGATGGACTGACATCCGATGTGTCTTGTGAGTGATGAATAATGGGTGCATCTTTAGATGAAGATACACATGCGAAATCATGGATGACAACTTCACCAAAGATGTCAAGAAAGAACAGAGGAGGCTTGGACAAAAGGGAGTCATCCTTCACTGAGTGTTGATTCTCAAGCTCCCAGTCATACTCTTCATGCATGATACCGCATGTTGGTTGTGCAACACCAACTAACTCCATTGATGGTTGATCCTCACTCACAACAATTGTAGAGTCTGGAATGGAAGAACTCAAGGCAATATCATTAAGAGGATCATTCGAGTATGATGATAAAGGTTGTGGTACAGAATTCATTTGACAATTTGATGAAATCACAACCAAATATGCATGAAAATTAAGTGAAGTGATGTTGGGAGGATGTGATAGCTGAGCAGATGTGTGTGCCTAATCTCCTGCATCACTCTACAGTGGTGGAGCTATTTGATGAGGGGACAACGGACAACCACTTGTGATAGTGGTCATATCCATCTGTGATTACACAGCTCCATCACTGAAGTATGTTGAACAAGGCCTTCACTCAAACTTCTTCTTGGGATGGAGCGATTTGTTAATATAATACTCAAATCTATTCCAGTGATAAGGAAATTTCATCTGGCTTTTCAGAGCTTCAAACTACAAATCACGGAAGTGCTGCCAAAAATCCATAGGTGATTCATGTGAAGCCTTCTATTGTTGTAACATTTTGTTGTCAAGATGTTCTGGATCAAAATGATGGAAATATTCAATGAGATCAGAAAAGTTCTCAAGTGAGTACACATTGTCAGCTGGTAGGCTGCATAGCCACTGATATGGGGATTCACGAAGTGTGTATGCAAGAAACAGACTGCCCTGTTCGTCAAATCATCCATCTTCCTCATCAAGCATGGCAAGGAAGTCATGTAAGAACACAGGCCAATTCACTTCTCCTTCACCATCATACATGTATGTAGATAAGAGATTAAAAACCTCCCTCATGATGTGGATAGGTTCAGCATGCAAAAAACATCGTGGAGGGTTGAGAGTGCAAGACTCCATGATAGATGTGTAAAGGTTCAAAATAGGATGAGAGGACACAGTTTGTCATTTGGCCCTCCTTCTAGCACCATAAATGTCGTCGGTGCTGGACCTGCCAACATGTCAAGGGATCTCCCCAGTAAGAAGTCCCAATTAGACCTCAGATCATTTGGTGTATGAGTCTTAGCCATGAGTCGTATGGTAATGCCTTAACTGTGGTTTCGCACAAAGGAAAGTAATATGTCCCTATTGGTAGCAAGGGTGTGACATATGCAATAAGTCAAGGAAGGTGCATGAGTAGTTCTAACACACAAAGGTTGAGGTGAGTGCGCCATTTGGAAACCTGTGACAACATGGAGTTAAGAAGGGAACACATGAGCAAAGACGCATCACAACATTGAAGGAAAGTAAGCTAGCAATTCAAAGTGATGGTTAAACCAACAACACATTTCAGAAAGATTCATACATACATACAAAAAAAATAGTTACACATGCATACGTAAGAAAACATATATATATATATCATTTAGAGTAAACAAGATAGTTGAAATACAATATGGCATATGTATGAAACATGCTAGCTCTGTTATATTGAGAAGTGTAAGTTCCAGTCATACGTTACATCCATGTCCAACCACTAGTTTCGATAGTGGAATGTTATAGTCATTGTTGCTTACTCCTCCAAAGAGATATACTAGCTCTACATAGTGGAGAAGCCAAGGCTCCTTACAATACTATCCAAGCTTTCTCTAAGATGCTCCTATTAGAAGCTTGGCCAACCAAAAGACTTTACAATGAGTTATGAGGTAATATATATAGAAAAGGGTGGGGTGGCCCTTGACATTTCCCTTTGTGACTATTCATCTACCCTCATGACTCTTCATCTACTTTATGAATGTTACATCCAACTATCAACACTTGAACTTACACTTGACAAGATGTTACATTACAATGCACATGTATCCATGTGAGACAAAATGGCTTGAGAAAGCCATGCAAGACATCACTATGACTTGGACAATTGTTGGAATATCAGCTCTTCAACATCCTCATAGTGGTCGATAGTAGTGAACTGATGCCAAGATAGGTGGTCCGTGATGGTGTCCGTGTACTGTAGGGTGTCATCTTTCTAGAAATGAACTCTTGCCTCCATAGCATCTAGGTATGCTACTTGATCTCCTTTGTCCAACTCGTTTGATAGCAAATGCATCATTTTCTTGAGTGCTGCCGGACCATAAACATACTTGTACATGGTGTCTGCACTAATTGGAAAATCTAGGCTAGTGGCTATGCACATCAACTCGTCAAAGTATGAGTCAAGCTCTAGTTAGAATTCTACCTTTGTCTTCACCTGGGTGAGTGTCCTAATAGATGGGATCACATGTGCATGCACAATAACATCCATACTACTGAATACATGTGCATGGGAAGCTTGTAGATTGGTGATGAGCTGCGGGAGATCTTCATAGTTCTGGATCTGACTTTGGATGCATGCCTTCAACTTGACTGCTCTTGGCTTCATCATCCTAGGAAAGTGTAATGGGTCTCCATTGTATCTCATTGTCCATGCTTGCATGTAATCAACAATAGCATGCACATTTGGATACGTGCTCTTCTATCACATTTCTTCTACCAATTGTTGATATGGACGATTGCATTATGAATGGTACCAAACTTGGAATACAATGCCCGCATGATTATGTCAAGGGACAATACTTCATCCAATATTTCCTTCTTCAATTATTCTCAGGTGGATGTTATAACCAATTCTCCTCCTTGCTTGGTTGTCTATAGCTCCTTAGCCATTCGTTCATTATGAGCTATCAGGAAGCAAACATTCGAGCTAGTGGCCTCATCATACGCTCTGGAAGCATCAGCCAATGCTGCTAGATGTTTGTGCAAGTCAGACATGATCACTCATTCCCCAAACTGTGTAGGAGATGTATGATCCTCCCAAGTCGACACCCTATGAGATTGCACAACTCTATGTTGAGACTTGTCAAATGAGATGTTGTGCATCTCTCCTTCCAGATGATCTTCAAGGATCTTGGTGTCCTTTGGTCATTTGGGACTTGCTCCTCTTCTGGATGCGGTGAAGCTGGTGGGTCGACCTCTTGGTGGTGAGGCATGAGGTCGATATCTTGCTCTATCTCTTGTTTCTCCATATCCATATCCATCTATTCAATTGATTACTCTATCTCTTGAGCAAAGTCATGCTCCTGCAATGGTTTACCATGTCTTCCTAGTGTCAATTGTCCTGATGAGTCTACTACCTATATAGGCACAGTTTCATCTATCTATGCAAGTTGCACCCCCGTTGTACCTATTCATGCTATGATTCCTTCTCCTATCTATGTAGCTCCTATTCCTTCTGGAGTTGCTCCTTCAAATCATGCAACTCCTTCTCTATGTCCTTCATTCTTTGTTTCTCTCTCTGCCTTTGTGCATTTCGCTTGTCGCATTGTTGCCTCTTTTCCTTTATTTCCAATGCTTCTTTCTGCACAAGCATATTTACTCGAAACTTGCAAATTTTCTCTTCCTTCATGTGGTCGACAATATTCCTCTTTCCCTTGTTGCACACTGGCATGTTTATCTCTGCTGTTGGTGTTGCTTCTAGTGCTCTCTAGGATGTTGCTTCACGTTTCTTTGCTACCCATTCCACAGTGAGACCGATAGGTTCATTGGGTGTGGAGAAACTGTAGAAATATCTCCATGGGTCTTCCTTTGCCCAATGAAATGGCCCATGTATCCAGTTGAATTTTACTCTCACGCAGTGATCTTTCACAAGACAATGTGGGTGATACGGATTGTAACTATAGGCGTCAAATGGATATGTCCTCATCTCCTCCGTTTCGCCATCTGCATGCTTGAAACTTCGTATCTCATATAACTCGATGTGCAATGGAAGAGTGGGCCAAGGTTCCTTCTTCTTACATTTTAGCCTAGTTGATAATCTTTCCGAGATGTGATATGATACTTCTTGCATGACGAGTTTGTCCAAGGCAAGCTTTGGTAGAACATGCAGATGCTTCTCCGCGTTGTACATCCATATGAAGGTGCTGGAAGTTGAGGCATACCAATATGATATATCAATTAGTGCCTCCATTTCTGCCTTCAACATACAAGGTGGATCCTATTTGAATATCATCTTGTAAACCAAGCTTACAAAGTGATCGGACAACTGTGTGATATTTACTTTTAAGCTACATTCAGACAACATCTTACAATAATTGTTCGCTGAGGTCTCCGCCAGTGTCCATGCCCACTTCAAGCCCTGAAACTCCTATCAGGCACATATTTCATCTGAGATGTAACTGGACATGTAAATTTCTGCTTTCATAGCTTTGGGTAGATGTCGAGCCCTTATTACCTGTTCCTTCAGCTAGTGAGCCAACATGTCAGACCAGTTGCATGCTTTGCATTCTTTGGCCAGTTGGTCCAACATGATCACCCAACTCTGTGGGAAGGTTTCCATGCTTTCTTGGCCATATGGATGACATGCAAAGATGATCAAATATTCATACCCCTTCCATAGAATCTTTGTCTTGTAGACCTGGTTGGGTGTCATCCTGAATTTAGCTGGCTCCACCTAGTTCTTCAGGATATCTCTGGAGTTGGCATTACTGCTGGATATGCTGAAGGGAGTTTCAATGATGATCATGGGCTTTGACATCTGATACATCTCATCATAATCCTGTGCCCTGAATGTAGCAAAATCTACTTTTTTGAGACTACTCAATGTCATCATCTCAGGATTAGTGTGCGAGATGATCGAAGGTATCATGCTTGCACATGTGATCATTGGATGCTTGTATCCAATCTGATACAAGCTGGACTTGTCGATGTTCACATAGACTTGGCGGTCTTCAAGGTCTTCCCCAAATGTGCCTGCAAATGCATTATTGACCTCTTGCCACTTCAAATTGATTTCCTTGTCTACAATCAGCTTGGTGTCTTCATAGATCGATAGACTTGTAGACACCTGCTCAACTATTGCTCCAGTTGCATTTCCGTTAGTGTCCTTTGATCCTGCTCCCTTGGAGGCCATTGATCTTGAACTACAAAGGAGCAAAGGAACACCTACTAGATCTGGAGACAAAGAAACATGCATGGAAGGAAATCTGTCAGCTAAAACCAAAGAAAACGTGAGGAACGACATGTAACATACTTGGGGATTGACTAGAAGAGATTGCGCAATCGTTTTTGGGAAGCTCGAAGACTGGCTACCAAAATTGCACAAAAGGTAGTCTAGGTTGTCTGGGAGGCATGGCTAGCTGTTGGAATTACACAATACGCAATCCAGATTGGCTTCCTGGCTGTTGGAATTGCGCAATGTGCAATTTTAGCTAGAAATGGTTACAATCCCACTGACTGCATTGCGTAATTTTCTGAGCCAACGGTCACTATCCCTTATAATTGCATAATTCAAGAATGGAGGACATTTACTGGGTAGAAATGTGCATTTTCTGAGAGGAAGGTAGAGCATTCCCTCTAATGATTGCACAATGTTGTCTTGGTGAGGTAGAGTCTGGGCTAAGGCTGCCTAGACCCACCAACGAGAAACTAAAAGAAAATGTGAATGTGAATGCATGTTGAAACTAAGTGTAAGTAGAAGTGAATGATCATGCATGAAAACAGTGAATGAAATATTCATAAAATATAACAACATGCATGTGGGTGAAGCGAGTCACCGAAAAGGCAACCATTTGTGCAAATTTTTTTTATGTATGGAACAATAGTGAGATGTTAACAAAAACTGAAACGGTGCTAGTAAAAGCTAGTATGCATGTAAATGATGGTAAGCATTCACATAAATCAAGCAAACAACACTCGCACAAGCCAAAACATAAAAGGTGACATAAATGCTGCAAAAGACATGTTAAGAGGACTCACCCGTGAATAGCTGAGCTGGATGTGTCAAAGAGTCATGGATGTGTTGTGGGATGTCAAATCTCCAAGATCGATGTGAATAACTGAGCTCTGAAGCATCGAATAAATAAGTTTGAGGCTCATGACATGCATGACACAAGTCTAGGAAAAAACAACACTTGGAGGAAAGATTCTAAAATGATCTTTGCATTTAACATCTAGTTGCTAAAAATAGCTCCATAAAATCTAGGGATTCTTCATGTTGTTGTTTTCTATTCCGGGAAAAAGTAGCCCATGCATGCAAGTCAAGTTTTCTCAGTCCCAGGTGGGACCGGTCAACTCAATGGCACATGCAACAATCTGCTTATCTAAGGGGAAAATTTGCACATTTCTGGAAGTGATATGGGTTGACTGCCGAGAAGAATTGTGCAAATTTCTAGGCTAAGTAGGTGACTGCTACATAAAATTGCGCAATTTCTAGGCTGAGCAGCCCTGCTAGGAGGAATTTCACAATTTTTTTAGTGAAAGGTGAGAGGCAGATTTATGGAATTCTAGAACCTAGCAGGTTGCCAGATAGAATTGCACAATTTATGGAGGGAAGGCTAGTTCCTCTCTAGAATTGGAAATTTCTTGAGGGAGCTATTCAACCTTCAATTGGACCAATTCTGGAGAAACAGCCTGTGAGGGGACTACAACAATCCATCATGCACAAGCTAGAAATCTGCTAGAAAATCGCTAACGCTTGTGTACTTGACAAGGAAAGACATGCTATTGTGGAAGGTTGGTAGGCAGGGTCCAAAACAAAACTAAGGAAAAATTTTAGAAGGTGGTTGTAGCCGCTACAACAGATCATAAAAAAATTCATGGTTTAATATTAGTCATATTTTAGTGGCCTTTCAAGATGCTCACAGGGTTATTTGGATTTCAGTTGGATCCCATAGTGACTCCCTACGACAATTGGAGTTACATCAAACTCTGATAGAATACAATAGTTCATGATAGGTCCAAGAATTTAGAGATCAAATACCACTTCTTTAGAGACTAGGTCTAGAGGGGAGCTATGACACCTCAATATATCTATACAAATGAGAAAGTTTTAGTTAGTTTGATGAAGCCCCTTATGAAGGGGACATTTTTCTTCTACAAAGATAAGCTTCGGGTAGTGCAAAATACCTTCCTCACTGGGAAAAAGTATTGACCATGATTCATATAGTGCTTCTAATAGGCTAGGTGTCAAGCATATAAAATATTCCCAAAAGCCTCTTTAGGCACTTTCTCTTATTGAGTAAGTGACTTTTAGGGTTTTTTTCCTAAGTATAACTTAGGAAAATAATATTGATTGATTTATTAATTAACATTGGATATTGGGCTAATGTTTTCTAATGAAAATTAAACTAACTTACTTTAGTGAACTAAATTTAATCTCTATCATTGATCTCAAGTGAGGCTTCGGATTTAATATTAGTGATGAGCCATGGTATTGCAACAAAAAAGTTGCAACTCCCAAGGATACCAACTTTAATTATCAACTTGAGGTTTGTACAAAATTAAGAGGTTTCAACACTATATGTGAAACATGCAATGTGTCCTTGCTTTATTGATATGATGCAATGGAGTGAATATCATGAAATCAAGCCTAAACTAATTATAGAAATAGAAATGCTTGTAATGTTAACCTGTTGCAGGAAACAAAAGGCAAGGAAAGAAAACCTATTCTAATTGTATAAGGTAAAGATAATGAACAAAATATACATGATTATATTAAAAAAAATGCATGCTAGTAACAATGTTCATTAAGTTCTTCATAAAGTAATCATGAAAATCATCACTATGTCATTCAATTCATGAACATATTTACTAACCCTAATTGCTTAAATGTGTTGCAGTGGTCAAAAGGCAAGTCCTAAGTGGTATTTGATCTTCCTCAATCATGGTTGCAGAGCACAAGGGACATTATTAAGGGATAGGAGGCTAAAATAAATCTTCCATGACAATTCTGGTGGACTTTGGAGGGCTTTTACATAGTGCGACAAGATACTATGTGATTGCTACAGGATGTTACAAGATTGCCCTGTTTTTCTATAGGATTGAATTTGTGAGCATTTTGAGGGTGAGAAATGAGATATGAAGGTAGGAAATATGGAATAAGGAAGAAGGGTGTATTAACCCCTTTCCAAGCCTATTTCTCCTAAGGAGCCCATCTTGCATAAGGAAAGATGCAAACAATGGCCTTTAACAAATCTGAAAAGAGCTCTCTATAGATAGTTTTCTTCAAGAGGTTGTTGGGGAAGGAGAGAAGGTGCTAATGATAGGATGAAAAATGGAAAAGATAATTCTCAGCCCTACAAACCCATAGTATCACCTGTACACAAGAAGGATTATGATTTTTATACTTGAAAAGACTAAAATACCTAGTCTACTAGTTAGTTTGTCCTTCACGTTATCTCACCAAATGACCAAGCAAATAGAATACAAATGATATGGGGTGAATTTTGTTATTATGTAGAAATTCCTAGGACTCCAATCCAAGTGGAATCACTCAAAAATACCTTTGTTGAAATGTGTTAAAAATTACCAAAAATTACTACTCTAAAAACCAGAAATTCAAGAATCAGTGAGCTAGTTAACTTACCAAATGTCTAACGTGATCAAGTGAAAATTGTTGGAATTATGATACAGGTGTTGTCCTTGATGGAAACTCACTCAAAAGTATGATACAGGTGTTTTCCTTGACGACAACTCACTTATATGTCAGATCAAAGTGCAACAAGTCAAGAGCAAATAATTAATGATCAGAGAGAGGTATATGCAAGTTAACCTTGATGAAAGTGCGTATACACGCGGGTTAGAAGAACAAAGGATGCATATACATACACATGCAATTTCATGGAAGGAAAGGTGCGTACATTTTGGAAAACTAAGTTTTGGTTCGTGGTATTTGGTCCATGGTATTTTGGTATTGGTCCATGGTATTTGGTTTGAAGTATTCACCCCAAGTATTGGGTCCAAGGAATTGGTTCTACGTGGTTTTGGACCATGGTATTGAGAGAGGCCTAAACCTATATAAGGAGAAGATCATTAGGCCAAGAAAGGTAAGAGTGCAAGGATTGAATATCTGATGAAGTGTGAGATCTAGTGTGTTGGTTACGGGTTTGTGATGCTTTGCTTGATCTGAATCAAGGATGCACTTATGCAGTTGATGATGGATGATTGATTGGGATCATAAGGATTGGAATGTATTGTCATTATGTGGTTTGATCATGGATAGAACAGATTTTAATTATTGGCGCATGTTTTGTTATATGAATGTTATGATCTGGGTATAAATGATTGCTAGACAGCTGTAAAGTTATGAGTAAATATTTGCAGATCTGTACGCAGGTTGGCTTTGGTAAAAGTGTGTATGTATGCCGATTTGGTTCATCATAGTAACATATACATTATGAGATATGATATTTAAAGTTGTAGTTGGATCTGGTTATTGTTGCAGAGTTCTATGTTCTGCTCTATGTTCTAGTGACTATGTCTTGTTGACAGGGTTTCAGTGATTTAGTGTTCGGTGATTCAGAAATGAATGATGCAAGTGTAGTTGATGGTTGTATTGTAGTGGTGATAGATTTTGTGTTTCATTTTTGTTGATGGGTCTAGTATGAAAATTGGATGAAACATGGCCTTCAGATTATGGTGTTGTGCTTCAGGAGTATCCAGTATAAAAATTTATGAAACATGGTCCCTGGAGGAAGAGAGAATATCGTAGCCTTATGTAGGCCAGTGCCTACGTACTAGTAGACATATTGGCCAGTACAAGAGCCAACGGGTTGGAGCTCCCTTCCATTAGTAGCTGGAAAACGAGTGAAGGTTGGAGCCTTCAGTAGGTCAGTGCCTACATACTAGTAAATGGATCAGCTAGTACAAGAGATAAGGGGGTTGTAGCTCCCTTCGAGGAGAAATTGGAAAACAAGAGAATGTTGTAGCCTTCTATAGGTAGAAGCCTATGTACTAGTATAAGACTACACCAATACATAAATATAGTAAAAAGAAGTTTCTTATTAAAAGAAGATAGAGATGAATTGCAATAGGTGGTTTTCACCCACATTGGGTTTCTAACTTATATCATGGTGTTCATGTGTGCTTCTTACATGCGATCATCTATTCTATTTTACTACACCTATTTACTGTTCATATGGTTAATAATGTTCTGATGCACTCATTGGAGATCAACTAACTAAATCATAAGTTTACTGGATATACGCTAGTTGCATTAAACATAGTTGCATATACATGCAGTTATCCTTAATAGAAGTAGCGTATATCAATTTGTTTATGGAAATGAAATTTTTTTAAATTGATAATACTACTGGATTCACCCCCCCCCCCCCCCCTAGTATTATTTCCAACAATTGGTATCAGAGAAGGTCCTTTGGTAGAAGCTTGATCACTTGAAGGAGATCCGTAGAACAATGGGAAAGAAAGCACATCAAAAGAAGAAGACAGCTATAGCCTGCCATTGAGTGGAAGCAAGTATTCAGAGTCTAAATCACCTCAGATTGAAGATGAACAAGCAAACGAAGCATTAGATAAAATCATAGATAAACAAGATCTATTTAGCAAAAGGGAGAGTGCCCTCAAAGAAGAAATTATCTTCCTAAAAGCTCAACTGGGATGTGCCTTCAGAGTTCATCAAATGCTACAGGAGTTGAATGAAGAACAAGAAAAAGAGATTCTCAAACTAAGGCAACAAGTGGAAGAAGGAAGAAATTTTGAAGAAATTTTGATGAAGCAATGTCTGGAAAAGGAAGAACAACGTCAGCTTGAGGTGAATATCTTGAAAGGTAAATTAGAAGAAAATGGTAAACTATTACGATTTCAAGACAATACTAAGTTTTTGGATGATATTCTTAGTAGTCAAAGGTCTCATGCTATCAAAACTAGTCTTGGTTTTCATGAATCTGTTGAAGGTGAATCTAGCTCACAAGGTGAGGCAAGAATTCTAATGAGAAATCTGAAATGCTCAACAAGGAGATGAGAGGACAACCCCATCAATAGCCAAGGAAAGAAATTCCTCAAAGAAAATATTTTGCTCCTAATTTTGGAAGTGATAGACGATTATTTCCTCCAATGAATAATGTTGAATGTTATGTATGTCATAATCTTGGACATGTTGTAGCTAGATGCAGAAGTAGAATGGTTCAAGACCGACACACAGAAAGATCATCATGTTCCAGGTACTTTAAGGGATATTGTTTTTCTTGCAATATGTTTGGTCATAGAGCCATTGATTGCTATAGAAGGAATATGAAACATGTAAGATGTTATGCATGTAACAAGCTTGGACATGTAACAAAAGAATGCAGGAGAAGATTTTGGGCACCATACCAAAAGGAGAAAACATCATCACAGTTGAAGATATGGAAGAAAAAGGAAGTACAGCCAAAAAGATGTGGCATAGTAGAATATACAAACATCACAGACTCAAGGGAAGTTGAAACTGTGGAACATCAGTGTTCTAAATCTCATGCGTAGGTTTCATGAAGAAAAGTCGCGTATATACATGATTTAGACGCTGCATAGTTGCATATATGATGTTCTAAAGAAAAACAGTAGTACAAAAGTCTAATATGGTTCAGTCACTGGTTGATGATGGCATGACATAGGTTCAGGGGGAGCATATACTTCAAATAATGCATTGTTGGCATTATGGTTAAAAGTATTTGGTGATGACGCTTATGTGGCTAAACAATACATCTTGCTAGTTGGTCAAAAGAATGGTATTGCATGTTATAGGGTTGGATGCTGATGCTTATGGTGCAGATCATATATGGTGTATGATAGTTGTTGACGACTATCATGGTCTTGATTAGATTGTTGGTCTTTGATTTGTAACCCCACTATGCATGGGATAGATGATGTAATGTTTTTTATTTTTGAGTCATGTATAAACTTTTGGTATATCCCCACTTGGTTGGGTGGATGAGTAAAAAATGGTGTATCCCCACTTGGTTTGGAGATTGATGTATGTATGAGTCTTTAGGAAGGTCATTGGCAATGTATGTATAGAATCATTTTATGCTTTTGCAGACCTTGCATGTGCTCAAGGGGAGCACGGACGGATTGGTACATCTTGGCATGTATATGGGGGAAGATCAATCAGAGATTTCAGCATGTACTCAGGGGGAGTATGGACATCAAAATGTATATCAAGGAAGAGAATATCTTGGTCTGCCCTTTGCCCTTGATGTCAAAGGGGGAGGGTGACTTAGTGTGGTTGTTGCCATCAAGTCCAAAGGGGGAGATTTTTGGCATTATGATATAGGTGTTGTCCTTGATGGCAACTCACTCAGATGTAAGATCATAGTGCAGCAAGTCAAGAGCAAAGAATTAATGATCAAAGAGTGGTATACGCAGGTTAACCTTCATGAAAGTGCATATACACATAGGTTAGGAGAACAAAATATGTGTATACCTACACACGTAGTTTCACAGAAGCAAAGGCACGTACATATTGGAAAACTAAGTTTTGGTCTGTGGTATTTGGTCCATGGTATTTTGATATTGGTCCATGGTATTTGGTCCGAAGTGTTGACCCTAGGTATTGGGTCCAAGGTATTGGTTGTACGTGGTTTTGGACCATGGTATTGAGAGAGGCCTAAACCTATATAAGGAGAAGATCATTAGGCCAAGAAAGGTAAGAATGAAAGGATTGATATCTGATGAAGTGTGAGATCGCGTATGCTAGTTATGGGTTTGTGATGCTTTGCTTGATCTGAATCAAGGATGCACCTATGCAGTTGATGATGGATGATGGATCGAGATCATAAGGCTTGGAATGTATTATCATTATGTGGTTTGATCATGGATAGACTAGGTATGAATTATTGACGCATGTTTTGTTGTATGAATGTTATGATCTGGGTATAACTGATGTCTGGAACAGCTGCAAAGTTATGAGTAAATATTTGTAGATCTGTACACTGGTTGGATTTGGTAAAAGCATGTATGTACATCGGTTTGGTTCATCATAGTAGCATATACATTATGAGATATGATATTCAAAGTTGTAGTTGGATCTGGTTATTGTTGCAGAGTTCTGTGTTCTGCTCTGTGTTCTGGTGACTATGTTTTGTTGACAGGGTTTCAGTGATTCAGTGTTGGGTGATTCAGAAATGAATGATGCAAATGTTGTTGATGGTTGTATTGCAGTGGTGATCGATTTTGTGCTTCATTGTTGTTGATGGGTCCAGTATGAAAACTGGATGAAACATGACCTTTAGATTATGGTGTTGTGCTTTAGGAGTAGCTAGTATGAAAATTTATGAAACATGGTCCCTAGAGGAAGAGAGAAGATTGTAGCCCTCTGTCGGCTGGTGCCTGCATACTGGTAAATATATCGGCTAGTACAAGAGCCAGGAGGTTGGAGCTCCTTCTAGTAGTAGCTGGAAAATGAGTGATGGTTGGAGCCTCTAGTAGGTTAGCACCTACATACTAGTAAATGGATCAGCTAGTACAAGAGCTAAGGGGGTTGTAGCTCCCTTCTAGGAGAAACTAGAGAACAAGAGAAGGTTGTAGCCTTCTGCAGGTAGAAGCCTGCATACTAGTATAATATTTCACCGGTACATAAATGTTGTAAAACGAAGTTTCTTATTAAAAGAAGATAGAGACGAATTGCAGCAGGTGGTTTTCACCCACATTGGGTTTCCACCTTATATCATGGTGTTCATGTGTGCTTCTTATGTGTGATGATCTGTTTTGTTTTATTACAATTGTTTACTATTCATATGGTTAATAATGTTCTGATGCACTCATTGAAGATAAACTAACTGAATCATAAGTTTACTAGATATATGCTAGTTGCATTAAACATAGTTGCATATACATGCAGTTATCCTTAACAAAAGTAGCATATATCAATTTGTTTATGGAAATGAAAATTTGTTAAATTGATAATACTGATTCACCCCGCCCGCCTCTCAGTATTATCTCCAACAAAAATTATATGTTGTAATTTCTTTTTATTAATTTGGATGTTTCTAAGATTCAATACAAATGAGAATGTGTTCCCTGTCATTGAATGAATACCTATATTATCTCATTCAGAATTTACTCAATATTGTCTCAATATTCTACAAAAATGAATAATATTAATCACATAATATGTAATTATCTCTAAACCTTGCTAAGAACACATTAAAACTAAAAAGAATTATTAAGTGTATAAGGAGAGAATAAATATAACCTTTATGCTTCTAAGAAAGGTTATATGGGCCTTAATTTATATCTAATTTGGAGACCAATCATAACCCCCTTCTGAAACTATTACTTACCCTCTAAGAAACCTACTAATCTTCTTTCCTCTTCTTTTCTTCATTCATTCCCATGTAGTTCCCCTTCCTAGATGAAATCCTTATGTATCATAGTTTCCTCTATTTCCTCAATTTCATTGAAGCTTGGTAGGGCCCATTACACTCTTCTACAACCTCCCACTTCTTTTCCCCACCTTCAAGCCACTTTTAGAACCCTTAGATCACTCTCGAATGCAATACAAGTCATGTTGTAGCATCCTATAACAACCCTATAACTTTCTTGTAGTAGCCAATTTGCATCACGTAGTAGTGCCTATAGGATCCCATAGCAACTAGTTTGCATGGCAAGAGGTGGTGGGTCCACCACTTTACTTTTATTTTTACATTTACTTTATTTATTTTTCTCAAATATTCTTCTTTCTTTCTTTCTTCGTCTTCTTATTCCTCTATTTTATACAAAAATTCATGCAAAACATTAAGTTAAGATGGAAACACTAATATTTTTTTCTCTTTTTTTTTTCTCCTTAACAATATTGAATGCAAAATAAACTTGGAGTGCTCTGATTTAACTGAACTAGCCCCCACATACTTTTTGTACTCCATGATAACATCCCACTTTCTTAAGTCTCTTTTTTTTTTCATTTATCTCCCAGACATGTGGTGTCTATTGGAGAAATGTTAATAGGCTTGTTATGTAATGCTTAGGCTTTATGCTATTAATTTTGGCTATAAAGTACCTTTCCTTCTCACACTTTGAGTATTTTCTCAATCTAGAATAGTTTCAAAGGGTGATGTTAAAGAGCTACATACCTGTGCCTTACCATGAGTTTTTTGTTTTGTGAAGGATGTTGTTATAGATGTGGAGATTGATTTTGATGATCCTAAAGTTGCATGTGATAATGTGGTGAAGGAACTGATGCTAATCACCTTGTTTCTAGAGATCTTCTAGGTTTTTTTGTTGTTTTTGCTTCATATATTTGGTTCAAATGGCCAAAATAATGTTGTTGAGATGCTCCTGACATGAGTGTTGTATTTGATCCTTTGATGTTCGCATGTCATTTTTGAATAGAGGTAAGGCTACTTTTACTGTATCCTAAGGTCCCATATTCTCAGTTTCATTGCTCCATGCACTTGTTTTCCCTGAAAATTTCTTTTGTGTGGTTCTTTTCTTTTTTTATTTTAAAATATTCCTGATTGATTGAAGCTTGTCAATGTAGGTTCTATAAGAGGTGGATCAAATTATACTATTGAAGGTGGAAAACAATCATGTGGTAGTTTTGTAGAGGTCCTGTAGTTACCCAAAACCAAGGAAATGACTCTCTAATGCCTTCATGATAGTTGGTTCTTCATTCTGGAGCTTTCTACTGTGGTCCTGTAGAGTTTTTGTGAACTACTACAAGATTGTATCTACACCTGTAGCAGTAAGACATACCCTTCTATTGTTGGGTTGTGTTATATTCTTTCCACATAGTTGACAGGGGGTTCGAGGCATACCCGTAACCCCACTTTATGGGGTCCGGGGCAGCACCCCAGAAAATTTTGGTTTTGGACCCTATGTTAGGTTGGGTGGACCCACCTATGGTTTTGTGC
>APFE030440541.1:0-16063 GCA_000404065.3 Pinus taeda | reverse complement strand
CTGATGTAGAGGTTTCTAAATTCGACCTTCTCCTTGTTTCTTCAGATAATAAAGATGCAACTACATCATCAAACTCAAGGATTTCTGATGAACTAAGACTTATAGAAGTAACAATATGATTCGATGACTCGAGCAACGAGCATAATAAAGTAATAGCTTTATCTTCTGATTGAAATTTTACTTCTATATTTTCTAATTGCACTAGGAGAGTATTAAAAGCATTCAAATGATCAGTAATCGATGTACCTTCCTTCATTTGCAAACTGTACAATTGTCGCTTCAGGAGAATCCTATTGGTTAAGGATTTTGTCATGTACAACTTCTCAAGCTTCGTCCACAAACCAGCATCTGTTTTCTCCGACACGATATTAAACAAAACATCATCCGCCAAACACAACCGAATAACACTCACTGCTCTTTCATCCATTTCGTCCCACTCATCATCTGTTACGTTATATGGCTGTTTGGATTTTCCCATCAACGCCTTTGCCACGCCTTGTTGCACAAGCAGATCGTACATCTTCACCTTCCAGATCTCGAAGTTGTTCTTGCCACTGAACTTCTCGATCTCAAAACTAGCACTTTGAGTTTTTGCCATATTGTATCAACCAAAAAACAATCTCCAATCCCAACTTGTTAATTAATCAAATTAATATTCAACAAAGAATGCCTTCACCTTTTACTGTACTGCCTTTACTTTATCAAAAAATCGCTCTGCTGTACAATCTACAGATTATAAAATAATAAAAAAAAATAACAAAAAAATGCAGTTTTACCAACACGGTCCTCGGTTGGCGCACCGAAAGGGACTTGGCCCTACCTGAACCGCAGACAAACCACGCCAGAAGCAAAATCGCTCTGAGTACCGAAATTGGTGCGACTATTCCTGTCGGATCCGCGCTAATCAGGATATTGGCGCTTTGGCGCGACTAATAAGCTCGGATCCACACCAATTGGCGTGCCTATCCAGCAATTAACTGCGCCAATCCATTCACTGGATATTATTGGCACGACTGTTTCGCCCGAAACCGCGCCAATCGCTGAATCTTGGAAAAAATCCACCTGCAGCTCTGTCGCACACACGCACCCGCTCCAACACGCTCTGATACCAATTGTTAGAGTAAAACGGTGCGCAACGGAAATTAAAAGACAAATACAGTATAAAAATCATACACAAATGACACAATGATTTAACGTGGTTCACCCAACCAATCTGGGCTACGTCCACCAAATAGACGCATTGGTAATCTTATTATTCAAATAGGAGATTACAATAATTTATTTCGTTACACTCTATACATCATCCCAATATCTGTACGGGCATATATTTTATAGCTAAGAGAATCCAACTGACTCATAAATCCTCTCACAACAAATATATGATGCATTAACTCTTTCCCAACAAAATAGAGCTAATATAGCAACAAATTCTATTGTTGTCACCTACATGAGATTTGCCCAATTTATTAAAACTGAAAATCTCAACAATTATCATGTTTTTCAAAATAGCTTTTGTGTTATACTGAAAATCAAGCATTGACACTTACAAGCAGCTTTTATCGTTTTAGATGTTTGTTTTTTTAACTTATGTTATATAACATTTTTCATTATGCTTATGTGTATGCGTTATGCTTTAGGATGGCAAGGATTGATATAAAGATTTAAAGTTTCATTAGTGTAATTGTAATGATGTACGACAAGCATTGACACTTACAAGCAGCTTTTATAGTTTTAGATGTTTGTTTTTTTGAACTTATGTTATATAACATTTCTCATTATGCTTATGTGCATGCCCTACACTTTAGGATGGCAAGGATTGATATAAAGATTTAAAGTTTCATTGGTATAATTGTAATGATGTAAGGCAAGCATTGACACTTACAAGCACCTTTTATAGTTTTACATGTTTGTTTTTTTGAACTTATGTTATTTAACATTTTTCATTATGCTTATGTGTATGCCCTACGCTTTAGGATGGCAAGGATTGATATAAAGATTTAAAGTTTCATTAGTATAATTGTATACGGGCTAGAACCCTTACAATCATAGACATAATATCATCTTTCATGCTCCATAATTGTTCAAAAAGTGTTATATTGTTACCATTCCTGTAGCCTACTATACTTCTATCAAAATTTATCTTATATGTTCTTCAAAAAGAGCCATTATATAATATTGTTCGACATAACATTAAACAAATAAAGTTTCTCAAATGCAACTCCATTCCTGGTTGTCCGTCTGCAACTTCATTCCCATTTTATTCCTTTGCCTACATCTGAATTTCTAGTAGTTTCTCCTCAGGCTCAATTGACAGAATTGTTCTTGGAGAGGATGGATCTTGCAATCCCAATACCTCCTTCAGAACTCCCACTATTGTTGCCTCTACTGCAACCTCAATTCCATCAACCTTCAGAGTCAAATTATCGACTTTGGTGGACAATATTTCCACTAGAAGGAAAATGCACTCCATATCCTTGCACAACGCTTCCATTTCCCTTGAAACCAATGAGAAATGGGAATTTTCCTCCAGAATATTTTTATCCCCAACCCTATCTAGCTTGCCAATGTGTTCCTCCCCCATGAACTCTACATGCTCCAAACTTTCACTGCCCTCAACATTCAACGACACCATGCTCCTTTGCAAACAAAAATTGACAAATATTCTATGCAGCTCCAGCCTCGACAATTTCTGTTTATAGCTAGTGGAGAGCCCTACGCCTTTCAGAACTTCCATCAGAGATCAATGAATGTTTCTAAACTCCAAAAATTGACTGCAATTACCAGTTCTCTGTAACATATCCCTCACCTGATGCTTGGTATGATCACATTTAATCCTCAATCGAATAGATGAGATACAAACCTGAGGAGTGTGATATCCCAATGCACAAGCACAAGAGTTATGACACCATTTGTCCTCACTCCAGTAATTAACCACCTTGAGGGATTCTATATCTCTTTCTCCAAATCCATGAGCCACCGAACTGTCATCTTCCTTAATGATATTTAAAATCGAGGAATGCCTCGAATCTTGCTCTTGTCGTCTTGTAGTAAAGGAGATATCCCCAACCATCAAAACATTAATCCTCTTAGTCAGCATGGAATATATTGGAATGATAACACACCTTGGTCTAGGAGAAGAGAGCCCTAATCAAGGCATACCCTTATATTGGTTTGTTCATTTGCAATATTATTATTTTCTCTTTTAACATAGTAGAAGGATATAGATTCAAATTTTTGGATTTGATTCCATATTCTCTCATCTAAGGGGGACAAATATTTTTGGACCATATATTTTGCTTAATGGAATTTATGAATAACTAGCATTGAGTCTCCCAATACAATGAGATGACCAATTCTTCTTTCCAGCATTATTTTTGATCCTAGCCACAAAGTCAGTTCTTCTTCTTGATTATTGGTGATTTTTCCTAACCCCCATGCAAATTTCATCTATATTTCTTTGTCGGGGCTTATTAACACCCCTCCCGCAACTACCTCCCTCGAAGAGGATAACTATATTAAACAATATGATGTCGAATAAATATTTCTCTATGTAAGATATCATTTTCCATGTATTAAATGTACATGCATATCTTGAACTAAAAAAATATATGAAGTTGAATCACGAAAAATGAGGAAAGAAAAACAATAACTTTACAGGATTCCTTAATATTGCATCTCTAGAGCACAACACCATCTAGTGAATAGTATTCCTTTCATATTTGTTGTTTTTATTTGGTTGTGCATCAAACACCTAGAAATAGAAGGATTTGACATATAGTCACTTCAATTTGTAGTCGCTTGAATGGTCAAATTGTAGTATAGGAGACCAGGATTGAAAAATTCTATGCACACAACAATTTCTATTAGTTCATAGTGCGATTCCATTTTAACAATATAGAACCTTAACATCTTTCAAAGGATGAAAATTGATTTATTTTGCTCAAAAAATCCCCCACGTAGGTGATATTTACCATTGTTAGCTTTTCTTCCCAAGTATACTTATGATCCTTGCATCTTGCCATGTGTCCTAATAATATATTTTTTTCAAATTTTTCTTCCTAGCTACACTTGGATAAAAACAGAAATTTAATGTAAATTTTTGAACTATATATTTATATGGAAATGATTTCTTCTATTTTAATATTAGTAATAGAGTACATGATATATAGAATTAAAATCTCAATTTTTATTTCAATAAGTGAAAATTGATTAGTATACTTTTTCACTCCATTAGGTGGACTAAACAAAAATCTATGTCTATGAGCAATAAAATTAAAAATTGTTATGGCTTGTGGTCTTTGAAATTTATAATGGTTATCTAGTTTGATATAACTTATTGCAAAGAATATCAAATGGTGCAATAGAGACACAATAGATATAAAAATAAATGAATAATGGTGTGGATATCATCCGCCTACTAGTAAAGGGATTTATGATCTATAAATTGTCATGGGTATTCAAATGTATAGTTTGTCAGAATAGGTCCAATAAAACTATACATAAAAATCCAAGATCTATACTATGATGATTTATTTCTCTTTAGATTATTGGATCTGTAAATTATTGGTTATTGTATATGAATGCAAATTATAGTTATTCAGAATATAGAGAACAGGGGAATAAAAACTCTCAAACCATGATTCACACAATATATAACCAAAGAAACTCTTTCGAGAGAAAACCTAGACGGAAGGTGAGATCTCTCTACTCTCTTTCTTTGAGGAGAAAATGGTTGCGAACACAAAGAAGTAGGTCATGTGGCTCGTGGGCTACTACAGTTCGATTCAAAAAGAATGGATCCCCTTTTCCTCCTACTGGCCAAGATATAACATAACCTGATAACCAATTAGTGGTTAGGTTTGACTCCCTCAATTCTTAACCATAGTTACACTATGGATTACTTTAAGTTATTCTTCACCATGATCATTTTGCTATCCCATTTTCCATAAATAATGGGGTTGACATTGCATCCTCTTGAATTATGGTGGCTAAAACAAGAAGGTGAACTTCCAAGTGACATAACATCTAGATACGAAATCCAATTGAGGTGATTCTTACACCGTTGGAAAGGTATCTATGCGTAAAATAGGAAAAGAAGGTGTGGCACTAAATATGAAAATATTTACCCCCAAAATTCCATTTTATGCCTCAAAATGCTCCTGCAAGTTTTTAGACCCTAATTTTCCAAACTGGGTCCCACCGGTAAAAATGGTTCTCTAAGTTGATTCCTCTGCTTTTTCCAATCGAGAAGAATCGAGATGGATGAAAAATTATATAATGATCCAATCTAGATAAATGTCTTTCTTCGAAGCCTTAAGCATTGTGGCATCCCAAAAATCACATTTCTTCTCATTCCAATGACCAATGTGAAACACTTGCTCTTCTTGGTAGTGGTTGGATTGGTTTGACCTCCATAAAACATTATTGTGATAGAATGAAATTTTCTATGAACCTTGAATTAGATGGTTTGATAGATTCTCTTAGGTATCTACTTGTCCCTCTCCCAAAAGGGTGTTGATATTGACCTTCATCACTATTAAATTCAATGCTCTCTAATTCTACCACATATACGAAATAAATAAGAATGTGACTAGTATTTGTATAGAATAATGACTTTTATAATCCTAGGTTAAGTAGGCTTCCTCTCTTCCTGAGCATTCCCAAAAAACAAAGATGACACTCTCTTTTATACATAATCTTAATTAAAAATTAAACAACAAATGTTTGAACATATATCCACTCGAGAATTAATTAATAATTGGTGCTTACAACCATTTTACAACATCATAGAATATAGATAATGATTTCCAACGTTTTTTCTAGTTCCCAATAGATTTTGAAATGTTATTGGTTGTCAAATTTGAAACAAGATATGTGGGTTATAATAGCTTGTCCAAAAAATTTTCAAAATATTTATTAATGATGTTGGGATTCCCAGATCCATGACATAGAAATGAGAGATCTTTGAATTTGTAGTATAAATGGATATGCACATGTGGACAAAAAAATATTCCTTCCAATAATTAAAACCATGAAATATATATTTTGTTATATTTTCCAAATGGATACATGATTGGTGGTGGTTTATTCCCTCATATGTAGCATGCTAAATTTACAACACATGGATTTTCAAATGATCTACGCCACTAACTCAAAATTTCCTTCCACTTGTAGCATACAAACCCATAGAAAAAGTAATATCCTATAGTATCTTGTTCATGAATGAGCCATATTTTATATATATATATATATATATATATATATATATATATATATATATATATATATTATATATAATATATATATATCCAAAGAGAAATCCTAATGTTAATTAAATTTTAAAATAAAATACCAAATAAATGCCTTATTAAACTTATGGGGTTATTTTAATTTTGTTTTATCATCAATATTTTTATTTTGAGCTAGTGAAGCTCAGTGATGAAACACAACTCCATACTTATTATGCCCCCATTCTCTCGCTATTTCATGGGAAGTCCACACTATTTTCTAATGTTTCTTGGGATGTTTGCACTATTTTCTTATGTCGCTTGGATCAAACTTCCTTCCACTTGGTAGTCAATGATTTCCTTCTTATTTGGAAGTTCCTCTAGATGTTCCAAACACCCTTATTTATTGTCTTATCTTCCAATTGATTTCCGAAATCACAAGGGAGTGATTTTCTTGTGTTGCATACAATTTTAAATACAAAGGTTCCTTAAAACCCTAATAGATACCACATATAATATTATAGGATTGATGTAAAATTTCTTTTATATTCAACGTAAAATTGAAAATTGTTTCCTATGGTCCTTCGAAAAAGTCATTGCCATAGATAATTCATATCATATTATACATATTTTGTGTTCACTCCACTGTGCTCAATAACCATATCATAATTATAATGCTTGAATTGTAGCTTCATACTTAGAAACAAATAGTAGCTTGAATTTTTTCCTATATTCCAATGCTTCCTAGGAATTAAGCCTCATGAACAAATTTTTGGTCTGAATATATGTGAGATACCTTATAAACCAATAATACAAGTAATATTAACATATTATTTGGTCACACCATAGGAGTCCATAGTGATCAATTCCATTCCATAGATGCAATTAGTATCATTTGTATATGGTCCTCCTTTTTATTGCATCTAAATAACGAGCCATTTTATTTTTCTTTCTAGAAGGGAAAAGTTTTGTTCAAATATTGATAGTAAATCCCTCTAAAAACTATTTACTTTTACAATAGAGGTTAAAATAGGATCCTATTTTGGCTACTTTCCTGGATTCATTTACAATATTATCCTCCATGCTAACAACATTCATTCCCTCACTCCCATGTTATCTAATATCCAGAATGAGATGAGTAGTCTCACTTATCTTAGTTATCTATTCCCTATTCCAATCAAGGTTGTTTTGTAGGACATTTTTTCTTTGTAGGCTACCCACTTACCTTTTCATTCTACTTTTTGTGTGAGAAAGTTTCCCAATTTATTTTAATGATATTTAAATGCAAACTACCCATATTACAATTTCCATTTTCAATGCACTTCCCACCCACTTTGGTTTTTACATTTGGTAGGTTTTCACTTTGATAATTACATTTTTTTGGTAGGCATATCCTTTTTGTTCCCATTGCCTGGGCCATCCAAATCCAAAATTCGTTTTTTTTTTTTTTTTTTAAGGATAGACTACTCACTTTTTATTTTGACTTTTCCTTATGCATACCTTTATTTTTATTCTATTTTTTACATCACACTTGAATTTTGTTTTCTCTTCTTGGTCTAATTCATAATCGAGGAAAATGCGTATAAATCATATATAATTTTTTTAGGGAACATGTCATAGTGTTAAAAATTACTTGAATGCTAATTTATTTCAAATCACCTCAAACTTTTCAAAATTTGAATGCTATCTCCTGTGAACATAATCAATTTTATTTTTATATTAATAATTAAAACATTTTTAAGGACAATAGTACTTTTACTTAATTCAAAATTTCATGATTTTTGCGATGAAACATTAGAAGTCTTCTCAATGCTTTGGATATGCTTTCTTAAATGCCCTAAATTTTATAGAAATGTGGTTAAATTCAATTTTCTATTATGAGATGCAATAGATGTTTGTTGCGGGAGTTTGCACTTTCATATTTATGGACTTAAATGTGGAGAATAAAATATAACGGATGAATATTATTATATTTAAAAAATGATGTAGAGTAATTTTTTTGGTAAGCTATTATTTTTCATATACATGATTATTTTTAAATAAAAAAGTTTGAAGTTGAATTATGAAGAAATGATGAAAAACACCATTTATTGAATAGTATTTCTTTCAAATTTGTTCTTTTGAATTTGTTGTGTGTCAAACTACCTAGAATTATGGTAGGTTTTAGGCTTTTGTGGTTCATTGTTGTAGATGGAGATTTCAGATTCACCACAGTTTATTCGAGAATTGTCGACATTTCGAATCCATAAGTGGATCCATCTTCAATGCAAAGGTTGAAGAAAGTTAAGACAAACAAAATAATAAATAAACAAAAGGAAGACATCAGATACCTAAAATGTCTGGTAAAAAAACATATAAATAATTAAAACCTAAAAATAACTTAATAATCAAATGAATATGAAAAAAAATAAATAACCTTAGCATAACGATTATATATATATATATAAAAACAAAATGACGAAATCATAGACCTAAAAGTTTAGCTAAAAAACATATAAATAAATAAAACCTAAAAATAACTTAATAATCAAATGAATAAGAAAAAACAAATAAATCTAAGGATTAAGATTATATATATATATTTCAAGTTGTATGTGATCTTCCAGGCTTGACATGTGGCTTGACATGGTGCTACCCAGGGGCATCTAAGTTGTCAGATCGGACCCAGCTTGGGCCACACCAGCCCTTAGTTGATTGGATTTTTTAGGCCCGGGCCACACCAACTCTTAGCTAACTTGATTTTTTAGCATGTCTCCCGCAGCACAAGGCATAATGACCCGCAGTGAGATTTGATCCTCGATTGCCTTGCTGACGAGACCCATCCTCAACGGTTGTGTGAGTGAGACTTGCTAAAATTAATTATATATTTTAATATTAAACTAATATATATATGAGAATATTTTATAATAAATAATTCATTAATTATAATTATAATGTAGTTTATAATAAATATTATGATAAATAATAATAATGACTAAATAAATCTTATAATAATAATGTAATTTATATATTTATTTATAAAAAATACCTATTGATATAAAGTTAAATTATATAAGTATGTATATAATGTATATTAATAAAATTAAATAATTTAGTAAAATGATTAAGGTTAAATAATTTTAATTATAATATATAATGTTAATTAATAAAATAAGGAATATAATAAATATACAGAAAAATGTTTTTTGATTAAAAATATGGTAAATTAATTATAATTGAGATTAATGTATATTAAAATAAAATAGTAAATTAGTATTATATGAATTTAAGTTAGGGAAAGAGAGTCATATCTGATATTTAAACATAAAATTAGAAAATTTTGGCATGTAGTCACTTCAATGATCAAGCTATATATTGATGATCCTTGCATCTTGCCATGTGCTCTAATAGTATTTTATTCAATTTTCTTCTTCCTAGTTATACTTGTGCTAAAAACCCATATTTAATGTAATTTTTTGAACTACATATTTGTACTAAAAGGATTTATTGTATTATTAGATTAGCAATGTAGCACATGTTATTTAGAATTAAAATGTCAAATTTTGATTTAAACAAGTGGAAGGTGATTAGACAACTTATGTGCTGCATTAGGTGCATTTAATTGAAGCTACGTCTATGAGAAATAAAAATATATATTGTTATGGCATGGTTATGGCCCAAGACACAACATGTTGTGCACCACTCTATTGTGAAGTCTTGGCTTTGGCACTTGGTTTCAATTGTGGTTTCATCCTATGGTTTGATTCACGATAATATTTTTTGGTTGATGGAAAAACAAGCAACATGGTATTGGCACTGAGTTTGATTGTGTTGCGAGTGCTCATGGGCGCATTCTGTTGAACAACACTGGGTAAGTGCATTCTGTAGAACATGGATCAGAAAGGTGCATTATGTTGAATTGTTAACCCATTGTATTTTTGTAGATGATACTAATTGAATTCAAAGTGCCAAAATATTTGGAAGAATGTCAAATCAATATGGAGATAATTTAATCCATCAATCCATCGCAATAATACTATAGGATGGGAAATTAATTGTTTCGTCTCGAAGTATGTTGCACTAGCTCATAGATGTTGGTTGATCAATTTCAAAAAATTGAAGAGGATTGATTTAGGGAAAATATCGAGATAATTGTTGGTTCAATTCCATACTAGTTGAAGAAGTGACCTGAATTCATTTTGCTACTACACTAGGCATTCCTTCTTCCCCTAATGTACTCCAACTTAACAATTTTCATCTCTTATCGAGGGTTGAGTTTCTATTTTAACAATATAGAACCTTAAGATATTTTCCAAAGATGAAGTTTGATTGATTTTTCTCGAAATATGGCCTTGTAAATGATACTTACCATTGTTATATTTTCTTTGTGAGTAGACATGTGATCCCTACTTCTTTCCATGTGTCCCAATAGTATTGTGTTTTCATTTCTTCTTCTTAGCTACACTTGGCAAAATAACCCATATTTAATGTAATTTTTCGAGCTACATATTGATACCCAAAAGAGTTGTCCTATTATTAGATTAGAAATATAGTACACAGTATTTAGAATTAAAATATCAAGCTTTCTTTTAGCAAGTGGAAGGTGATTGGACTACTTATGCATTGCATCAAGTGGATTGAATGAAAAGATATGTCCCCGAGAAATAAAAATAAAAATTAAAATTGTTATGACTTGTGGTCTTTGCAATTTATCCACCTACTAGAAAAGGGATTTCTATTCTTGGATCCTTACGCATTGGGAATCCCATTAATCACATTTATTCCCATTCCAATGACCGATGTGCAACACTTATTCTTGTTGGTGTTGGTTAGATTGGTTTTGCTTCCATAAAATGTTATGGTGATAGGAATGAGCCTTTCTATGAACCTTGCATTTGATCTACTTGTCCTTCTATCCAAGTTCTTTAAAGGGTGCTAGCTCAATGGAAGAACATTTTCCTTAAAATGTTCTATACCATAATATAACATGTAGGATTGTATTAGAGAGATATTGTTTATATTTTGTCTAGAGATATACCAAGGTTGAGACAATATAATATATATGTGTGTGTGTGTGTGTGTGTGTGTGTGTGTGTGTCAATTTGAAACTATTTGGACGTTTATCATGTGAAACCCTCTGTTATATCTTCTCAATGGCCGTGTCTATGTGGGAGTAAATTATGGAATGCATTGTGAATCTTTGTGGTTTATAAGTTTTGATGAAAACTAGAAAAAATGTTAAATATAAAAACATATAATTAACACTTTGTATATTTTTAGAAACACTTAACAATTATAGGAAAATATATTATGAAACGCATTCAAATGTGTTTAAATGTTGAATTCAATCACTCTAGAAACTACTAATAATGAAACTATGGCAAGTGGTAGATTGCGTATCAAAGAACTCAAAACACTTTTATTAGAAATTTGGATTAAGCACTCATGTGCTCTACAATTTAATGGAACCAATGCATTTGGATTGATTTTGCTTTTTGAACTAAGTCCCTATGAGTACACCATTTCTAAGTATGTAAACATGTAGATATTGATCTTCCTTCATTGTTGGAAGATGATGCTTGGTGTTGTTGACTCATGATCTTCCTAAGGTTGGTAATCTATTTAATGTTTGAGCCATTAATAGAAAAAAAATTGACACAAGCAAAATTGAAACATCGAGGAGGCCCAAAATAAAAGCAAGAAATAAAGTGAGAGTGGTGGTGGTGGGGGGACAATCGAAGGAAGGAGATCAACAAGGGGGAAGGTCAGAGGGGGGAGGTGGGAGAGATTGAAGGGGACCTTTTCCATCCTTCACGACCCATGCCATTTTTAGTCCCCACGATGTGTGAATTTCCAAGTGGCAATGCATGAACCATACACCTACATACAAATAGACGACATTAATAATAGAATTATTTGAAGTAGATTTGATGATATGGACAATATTGAAATTTCAATGTAATTGAACGTTGAATGCTGTATAAGATGAGAGTGGATTGAGATATGTAATACCTGGATTGTCGGCGCGGAATCTGAGAGCCGCCCAACCTCCTTTTGGGACTCCGATAGTGTTTCTTTCAACAGGGTCAATAAGGTTAAATTTGGGTGCATCGGTTGATTCATTGTAGTTTCCAACGCCTTGGCCCACCACGAAGAAATTGAAACCATGGAGATGGAGAGGGTGGCTATCTGTGCTGAAAATGCTGGTGTCTTGAAGAATCAATTCAACTGTTGCGTTGAAGGGAAGGACTTTGACTCTGGTCCCATTCACAGCCGCAGTATTATTGGGTGGAGTCCCTGTGTAATTGAATGGGAATGGAGGATTGTCTGGAAAATTGGTCTTATAGATTCCTTTCTTTTGCTTGAAATAGTGGGATTGAAGAAGAGCAGTGCTTGGGAGAACAAAAGAAATGTTGTTGACAGAGGCGGTGAATCTGGTGTTGTTGGGTGCTTGGCATGTGGCGTTCCCCATCCCCGTGGGACAAGGATTAAGTCCTAGGCCCACTGTAAAGAAAAACTTCTTATCTACCGTTTGAGGAACCAATGCTGGGAATTGTGAAGTAGCCAAGCTTCTAAGTTTTGCACTAAAGTTCGCGGCGAAGGTTGTATCATTGAGGGATGGGAGTCTTGGCATCATAATGGCGGAAGAGTTGTTGGAGTTGGAAATATTGTAGCTCACAATTCCTGCAACGGTGGAGTTATCAAATGTTCCACCCCCTGTAACAAATGGGCGAGCTGCTATGAAAAACTGTTGAACTGCGCCAACATTAGTAGAAGCATTGGCTGTGAATAATACATTGGTGGTCTGGCCCGGTGTTATAACAAGAGCGTCTATCTGGAAAGGCTTCACATAAACGGCATCCACCTCCACCACAGTCAAACTGTGATTTGCAATGGCAACAAAGAGTTCATCATTGAGTGCAGCGTTGACTATACGGAGAAGATATGTCTTCCCATGATTCACATTTAAAACGAATGTATCTGTGTAAAAAAATTGACATGGTGAGATTAGTCAAATATGTGCATGAGCCTCCATAGTTTTCTCTCTAAACACAGAAAGACAGATTATGGTTACCATTGATTTATTGAAATAAAATATAATATAATTACCGTTAATGGAAGAGCAGTTGTAAAGTGGGCCAGGAAGTCCATTTATAGTGTATGCATCTGACACATTTGGACCACCACCTGTTTGGAGAGCCTGCTGGATAACTTTCTCTGTATCTGCATTCCACCATTCTCCTGCAAGGTGAAGGTGCAGTACACGGCCAAACAAATATGAGATTGCCATGGAGGTGCAGTACACGGCCAAAAAAAATATGAGATTGCCATACAGTTACTGCAAGGTCCAGTAAATTAAATGAATTACTATAAAATTAAACTTACCCAAAATGATGGGGACTTCCTTGTATGGTTTGGTAAAGGGGTAGGGAACGCGGTGCTTAGGATAGATAATGAAGGCTCCATATACACTGGCTCTTAACCAAGAAATGTGTGCGTGCCACCATAGAGTTCCTCTCTGCCCTACGATGGTGAAATTATAAACGTAACTCATTCCGGTTTGAAGTGGACATTGAGTGATATAACCAGGACCATCCGCCCATCCCGATCTCAGCTGTCGAACGCCATGCCTGCAGAAAAATAATGTTGTGTTCAATTAATCAACCAATCCACCTGGTGGCATTGCTGCATGCAGCTTAAGACAGAAGGTATTTGAGTATAATTTTTATGAATGAATGTAATTACCAGTGAATAGTGACGTTGTCCTTCACGTGGTTTACAAGTTTTATAATTACCCGATCTCCCTCGCGAGCAACAACTGTAGGTCCTGGATACTTTCCATTCACTGTAATCAAAGGTTTCGTGCGGCAAAGACGTGTCACATTGCTTAGCCTCACCTGCAATGTAATACATTCATAATAATGAAGCCATCAACTTCAAGTACGCAACATGACAAGTAAGCAAAATAATTTGGTACTTACGTTGAACTTGTAATGCCTGGTTGTCTGCGCATGCTTTCCTGCTACTATATCCGGGTACTGAATCATAATAATCAACAGGATGACAATTAGCACGTACTTCACATGAGCTGGGGAAGGGCAGAGCAACGCCTTTGATCTCGACATGTTCATCCTTGTACTTAAACAACAACCTGAATGTAGCTCTAAGCTCAGCGATGCGTTTTGAAGATTTGGCGAATTGGGTTGCATATATATACCCATGCCCATTGGCACTTGGCTTCAGTCGTGCAGAATAATAGAATGCCCCTTCAGTCTCTCTGGCAGTGGGGTATAGTTTGTTGCTGAACCGATGGAGTAGAAAATACACACCGACAACGGTGGCCATTGCCATAACCAACACAACACCACACCGGTGGCCATTGCCATAACCATAATAATAATAATAATACTAAAAACCATAATAATAATAATAATACTAAAAATGAGGCTAGCTAAATTGCACAGAGATACGCATTAAAGTAGATGAGGGGAGCCTAATTGCAGTAAGGTAAATCTAATTGCAGAGAGATGAGCACTAAAGTAAATCTAATTGCGGCTTCTGTGCAGGTGCACCAACTCCAAAACAGTCTTTCGGTGTAAGAAGGGTCTGGTCCTGGTCTTTCTGGATGGTCCATCTCTGTCTTAATGGAGATGGGTGTCATGGGTGTGAGGTGGGGAAAACATTGAAAGACTTCATAATTCCATGACATGGGAGGACGAGGTGGTCGTATAGATGGATATGGACCAGGAACGAGGAGGTAAGTAAACCAGCAGCGAGGAGGTAAGTAAACTTGTGGCATCATACGACGAGCGAGGTTTGGTACAACGTTTCTCTCATTTTCACCACGCCAACCTAAGTCCATTTCAATATTGACATTCAGCTCAACCCGGGTTATTGACCAACATTTGCTATTCACCTCAGTGTAACATTGCCGTTCACCTCACTATAACATTGCCATAATAGCCTACACATCTCTTCACTAACTAGAATAGCCTAAGACACGTATTCACAATAAAACTGGAGTAGCCTAACACATATCTTCACAATAAATTGAGGAGTCTAAGAATATCTCTTCACAATCAAATTAAAAAAAAATAAAAATTAAATTTCTACATTCAATGGAAATTTATATTTGTAAATTTGTAGTGATTTAATATCACCTCTTAAATATACATTTATTTTTTTAACTCTTTTTTCTTTTAATTATTGTTAGAGCAAAATGGTGCGTAGCGGAAATTAAAAGACAAATAAAGTATAAAAATCATACACAAATAACACAATGATTTAACATGGTTCATCCAACCAATCTGACCAAACAGAGGCATCAGCAATCTTATTATTAAAATAGGAGATTACAATAATTTATTTCCTCACACTCTCTACATCATCCCAATACCTTTAAGGGCATATATTTTATAGCTAAGAGAATCCAACTGACTCATAAATCTTCTCACAACAAATATAGGATGCATTAACTCTTTCCCAACAAAATAGAGCTAATATAGCAACAAATCCTATTGTTGTCACCTACATGAGATTTTTTCCCAATTTATTAAAACTAAAAATCTCAACAATCCCCACCTTGAAAACAATTAGCCTGATACCCTATTTCTTTCTTATTTTTATCTTTTCTGTAAGCCAAGAGAAGCCAAACACCAACGTAGCTTCTCTAATAAAATTGGTTTCGTGAACATGTCTGCACAGTTTTCCTTTGTATGCACATTTCCAAGAGAGACTCCCTTTTCAGTGATAACCTGTCTTACAAAATGGTACTTGATTGGTATATGCTTTGATTTACTATGATAGGTCGGATTCTTAGCCAAATGTATTGCACTTTGACTGTCACAAAATAACTT
>APFE030440530.1:0-12759 GCA_000404065.3 Pinus taeda | reverse complement strand
GGGGAACCATTTCTATGGTGAAATTGGTAGAGTCATGCAATCCCCATAGCCTACACATCATAATTCCAGCATAACAGTAAGGAGAACACAGGGAGTCAACTGAGTACTTACCCGAGGTTTCATGCTTGTGTTTTGTTGGATTCTGTCTCCAGCCTCGAATTGGTTCAGACTCGGTCTCGTTCTTTGCTCGAAATTTCTCCAAAAATGCAGCATTATATTTTTTCTCTTCTTGCGGCAGGTGATACATTAGCCTTAGGTCTTCGGCTTGAAACGAACCGAAAATCTCCCGTCTGTAGTTTCAAACAGTCTATTGATAATTGGGAGCTCTTGGATTGCCCACCTTACCACATCTGTGTAAGGAAGAACTTGTTCCCGAGCCGCTATTCTGTGTAGGAAGGAGTCGGCCAAGTCCTTTAAATTGGCATCAGATTTGCTGGTATTATCACATAAAATCTCTACTTCGGTCACTGTTGGCCCTTCGGCTTCAATCAGATTATAAGTCCCTTGCCAAGTGGTCCTGGTGAGTCCTAAGCATGTTGTATCTGATATTATCCCTTTATTCTTTCCAGTTGGATCAGCGACATCTAGCCCTGCGGCTGGCGGAGCGGTAGGCATTGTAGTCTTCTTGGATTTCTTTCCCATTCCACTTTCTTCTGTTTCTATGGAAGAATTCTGCGCATAGTGAAAGATAAGCGCAACGCATGCAACAATATCATGAATTGAACAGAGTGAAATATATATATATCTTGGTGCATTCATAGTAATTAATCGACTTAAGGTGGCCTTAGGATTAAATACGTGGATAGGCTTCAAGCCTGCTATTCTTATTAAATGGTCGTTACGGCCTGTCAGTCTCATTAATTACAGTTGCTTCGATTGATGGCTGAATGATTTATTCGAAGCATGCTTAGGGTGATTTGGTGGTTTGAACGCGGATGAGTTGCTTTTCCAAAGGATATGGCCTTAATTATGAATAAATCATATTAAACCGCCTTTATGACTGTTACTTTGAAAACTGTGCTATTTTACCCTTTACGCAATCGGGCATCGGGAAACGCTAAGTTATTGCATTGGTTTTGTTTGGAATCCTCGATCGCCGATAGCGATATAGCATCGTGCCGGGCATAGCTGGTAGGGCCGCTTAGGATGAGGGCATGGTAAGTCGTCGATCGCCGATAGCGATATCGCATCGCATCGGACGAGGGGGAGCTTAATTGTGCTTTAAACGTTATCGCCGATTGCCGATTTCACATCGCATCGCAGCAAGGATCATTACTCGTGTTACTTTATGCTTTGCCGATATCCGATAGCGATTTCGTATCGGCGAAAACCAAGATGTCCGTTAGGTTGTGCTTTCTTTGTCATTGCGATATGCGATCTTGCGATTGCTTTATCGCAATGATAAAGGTAAATCGTTTTATGTTGGGGTTTATTGATTGGTTTTATTAAAAAGGCTTTTTAATGATGTTCCCTTTGATTCAAGCGTTTTTTGAAATAGAACTTTAAATTGATACCAATTTGAAACAAAAATAAAAAGGGACCCATTTCACATTATAGTTTTGGAATTTTAATGATGTGAAATGGGGTGTTGTTGTAGGGCACAACAATTGGCGATTTGCTGGGAGAAACAGTTATCTCTGAACAGTATAGAAATACTTAGACTTTTTCACAATAGAAATTTTATTCAAAAGGGAAAATTCTAATATAACTAGATATCGTTGCATTCTAAGGAAACAACACTTTCTTTGCTAGTTTCCTCTCTTGTTGAAAATAGATACCTTCCAGATTTTTAAATTGGCACTTATTGGTTGATATTGATAAAATAGGAAACTTTTCCAAATCAACTATTATAATTAACTCCTTTGTCATAGGTAGAGCCTCTGCTGCCAGCAAACGTCCATAGTCTCGGCAGGGATACCTTTTAACCATATTATTGTCTATTGTCCTATTCACTTCAGAGCATGATTAACAGAATGAATTCAAAAACATGTTTTTCACATTTGTTTTCTTTTTCTGTTATTTTGTAAGATAAAAAGTCATTTCCCTGGTGTGGTGGCCATTAATTGACAATGCCATTCACTGGTAGTAGTTTAACCGAACAAGTTGGCTCGTGATGAGACCCCTTGTCTTACAATTGAAGCCATTACCCTGTTTTGGTATGCAGTGTTGGTAATGTCGGCTAAACTATTTCCCTATGACCATGGTAAGCAGGCTTGTAATAAGACCTCTTAACTTTTATATCTAGTATTCTTGGAATTTCATCCTGAATAATCATGAACTTAGGTAAGATGGGATAGACAATTTTCCTCCTTAAGGTAGGATGGATGACAAGGTAAGAGTTTGAGATGTTGAATTTGGATTAGTTTCTATTTTAATATTGATAACCTTTTTATAACCAATTTGAAAAAATCTAAAAAGATTTACAAGATTTATAAACTTCAAGAGGAGTTCACTAGGATTGTATTGTAGTTTCAGAATGCAATTATAACTAATTTCCTAGAAATTATTCCTTTTGTTTAATACTTCTATTTATTTAAAAGTAAATATCGCATTGCTTGTTTCTGAGAAACTCTTTAATACAGCAAAGGTCAAATAGAAACTGCCTTACAGTTTTATTTTCTAGTTTTGCTACAAACTATAAAAATGCTATTTAAAAGGAGAAGGGGTTACCTCCTCAGTTGAAAATTTTCTTTAAGACTAGGCCATTAACAGGGAGAGAATCTTTCAACCCTGATAAATCTTGTAGCATGAAGGTCGACTGGCCTATCTTTTCACAGATCTGAAACGGTCCAAGCCACATTTTCTGAAATTTGGCGTGTTTCCCTTTATCTTCATGGGCTTTGTCCCATTTCAGGACTAAATCACCAACTTGGAATTGCTTAGAACGAGATGAGATTGAATCAAATGATGACTTGATGATCTGCTGATGTTTCGCATGAATAATCTTGGCTTTTTCTCTTTCTTCTTCTAATTTCAGGATTTGGTCATGCCTAAGTTGTAAAGAAGAAGAAGGATTTTCTTCAATAAATTGAACTAGAGCTAGAGAAGGAAGAATAAGATTTGTTGGCAGTACAGCTTCTTTTCCATAGACGAGTTTAAATGGGGAAGAACCTATATAAGCTTTTTGCGTTATCCTGTCAGCCCATAGTGCAAATATTAAAGATTTGTGCCAGGTCTTGTGATTCTGTTCGATAGTTCGCTTGATAATTTTAATAAGGTTTTTGTTTGTAGATTCTGCCAAACTGCTACCTTGAGGATAATAGTTAGCTGAATATTTGAGTTTGAAACCTCTTTTGATTGCGAAATCAAACATAGCATTGCCTGAAAAGTAAGATGCATTATCAAAAACAAGAGCATTCGGGACACCAAACCTGGTAATGATGAATTGATATATGAATTCAATGATGGCTTCAGAGTTTGTTGTCTTTAGCGGAATTGCTTCAACCCACTTGGTGAAGTAATCGGTAGCAGTAAGGATGTATTTGTGCTGTTTGGAAGAATTAGGAGTAATTTCTCCAATAATGTCCAATCCCCATTGCTCAAATGGCTGTTCAATGTTGACCGGCTGCAGAGGAAAGGCTGATTTCTTTAGTCTTCCACTTGAAGTTTAACAACTTGGGCATTTCCTCACATATTCATGAGCATCTCTAAACAGAGTGGGCCAGTAATATCCAGCATGGATGACTTTGTGAGCTGTTGTATCAGCTCCGAAGTAGCCTCCTGCTGGTCCGTCATGCAATTCCTGCAAGACTCTTTGTGCTTCCTGTTTTTCAAGGCATCTTAGTAAAACGGAATCATAATTTTTCTTAAACAGAACATCATCAATAATGGTAAAAATTTTTGCTTTCAATCTTATGGCCCTTTTGTTTTTGTAGGACAAATTGGGAGGTACATATCCATTTTTTAAGTAAAATATTAAATCAGCATATTGTGATTTAGAATCAATGACACTTACCTGATTGATGGTTTCAGGTTGATATGTATCGCTTAATTCCGGAATGTTGGACGCGCCTACCAATAATCTGCAAAAACCTTGACCTCTAACAATCTTTGCTTCCTTTATTTCTATGTCGTATTCCTGAAGTGTTGTTACCCAATTTGCCCTTTTTTCTCCCATTTCTCTCTGGATTAACAGTTGTCTAACTGAGGAGAAAGGAACTATAACCTTTGTATGGGCTTTCAGCAGGAATGGTCTGTAATGTTTAACCGCTTTATATACAGCAAAGGCTTGTTTTTCCACTTCAGAATAATTCAGTTCTGCACCTTGAAGATTCGAGCTATAAAATGAAATAGGTGCTTCCAAATTGTGATCGTTGATCTGTGTAAGTACTGCAGCGTAAGAAGAATCGGATGCGATGGTATACAATGTAAAATGATTAGAAAAATATGGGGTATTTAGAGCTGGGGCATTGATTATTGACTTCTTGATTAGTTCAAATGCTTCTTTTTCTGGCACTCCCCATTTGAAGACTGAATTTTTCTTAATCATAGTTTGAAGTGGTAAAATAATTTGAGAAAAATCTGGAACGAATCTTTTTACAAAATTAATTTGGCCTAAGAATGATTGCATGGATTTCTTATTATGAGGAAAAGGGATTTCAGAAATTTCCTTAATTCTGTCTGGATCGATATAGATGCCATCTTTAGATACAATAAAGCCTAGGAGCTTACCTTGATCAAGAGCGAAGAAAGATTTCTTAGGGTTTAGAGAAATATCGTATTTCTTACAGCGTTGGAAGATCTGATTCAAATCATGCAAGTGATTGGATCTCTCTTTCGAAAATACAATGATGTCATCTAAATAGACAAATACTATTCTATTAATTAACCCTTTGAAAGCGATATCCATCGCTCTTTGGAAAGTGGCTCCTACATTAATAAGTCCAAAAGGCATTTTCTGATAAGCATATGTTCCCCACTTTGTTCTAAAGGTGGTTTTGAGTTGGTCATCGAGGTGAACTAGAATTTGGTTATACCCTGAAAATCCATCCAAGAAGGACATTAACTCAGAGCCAGCCACTGATTGGAGTATCTGCTCCATAGTGGGTAATGGGAAATTATCTTTTAGACTTGCCTTATTTAAATTCCTGAAATCAATACAAATCCTCATGTCGCCATTCTTCTTTCTGACTGGTACCATATTGGAGACCCAATTCGAGTGTCGTACGCGAAAAATAATCTTAGCTTTCAAGAGTTTGTTGAGTTATGATTTTATCTAACCCTCTAGTTTTGGATGTATTTTTCTCAATTTTTGTTGAATTGGTTTCTGCTCGGGAAGCGTTGGGATAGTGTGCTGAATAATAGATGTGTCATATGTTTTTAGATCATCATATCTCCAAGCGAAAACATGTTTATTTTTTCGTAACAGACTAATAAATGCTTCCTTTTCCTCTATAGAAAGTCCCAATCCTAAATTAATGTTTTGAGGATTTTGTTCAGTGCCTAATTTTATTAATTCAAACCTTAAGGTAGAGCTCTGAAGCTTTGTGTTAGATACAGGTTTGAACCTGTCTTTAATATCGTAAATGTCTTCAAGCTTCACTACACGCTTAGGGATTGAATTTTCCTCATGTTTACCTTGTATTTGAGTATCATGCTCATCTTCCTCAATGATTTGATTGTCATAGGATTTTTCAGAAGTCAGAAATTGTAAAATGTCTTCATCGTGGTTAAACACTCTCCAATTGGTTACATTATCTGGAATGGATGGCCTAAAAATTAATTCTACTGAAAACCTATTTGGACTATAGTCTTCGGAAGGGAGCAGCTTGGGAGCGACATTGGCCAGCAAATCAGCTGCGGAGTTCTGCGCCCTAGGAATGGAAGATATATTGAATGCTAAGAAATGGGAGGTAAGTTCTTGTACCAGCGATTGATAATGCTTAAGATGGTTCAAAAGACAATGGATTGTATTCCTTACCTGCTTGACAATAATTTTAGAGTCGCCAAAGACCTTTAAGTACTGAACTTTGAGGCCGATTGCTTTGTATAGTCCTTGGACAAGCGCTTCGTACTCAGCTGTGTTATTATTGCATTCAAATTCTAATCTACAGGACAGCATTGTTTTTTCTCCTTGCGGGCTGACCAAAATGCATCCTGCTCCTGATCCTTCACTGGACTTAGATCCATCAAAATATAAAGACCAAAATAATGAATTATCTACAGTTTTTGTTACAACATTCTCAGTAACATTAATGCATTTAGACCTGTCGGTCTGTGAAAAGTTTTCGATCTGTGATGTGAAACTGTCGACTGAGAAAGGGGATAGTTGGGCAATATAATTGTCGAAAAATGACTCTGAAGAATAGTTTCCTAGGATATTATTGTTGAACGCGGACTGGCTGATTTTCTTGTTCAAATTCTGTAACAGTATGGGTCATATGTTTCTCTCGATCAATCTTTATTTGATTGGGCTTGCCCTTATAGGGGAGCCACATATGTGACCAATCGATGGAGATATACCCATGGAGTTTTTCTGACCAATCTCTGCTTAAAATCAATCCATAGAATTCACGTATATCGGTGACTAGAATATCAATCCTTTGGACAATTCTTGGATCTGTCGATAACCTGATTGTTACAGAGTTTATTTCCCCTAGAACTTGAACTTTAGTTCTATCTAACTGCACGATGTGCATAGAAGACTTCTGGGGTTCTATATTCAGTTTGGAGCAAACCGAAGTAGGCATTATATTCGAAGATGCCCCAGAATCAATTAAGCAGTTGTGCAGATTTCGATTATAAATTTCATAAGTCAGGAGAAAAGGGGGGGTATGGGAGTTTGATCTATCTCCAATCAGAATTGTGTCGGTTGCCTCAACTCTACCAGCAGGGGGTTGTCCTGAGTCACTTGCAGCTTTAGTGGTGGGAAGAGGTGAAGAGGGGACAGCATTAAATTCTTTGAGTAGTAATTTTTGCTGATGTTTTAATTTACTAAGTTCAAACATGGTGATGTTTGCCTTAGTTTTCTTCATGTCATCGACAATGTTGTAATCCATCGAATCAGAAACTACCAAAGTTTTAGATGGTGAAGGTGTAGTAGAGGATGATGGCTGATTGTTAGATACTGTTGCGGCTGGCTTCCTAACGGGTACCTTTTCCTTTACGGTATTGGTTCCAGCGCTCCTTTTCTTTGGATTAGCTTGAACAGGTTCGGGAGTACCTTTACTCCTTGTAGTGACAGGAAAGGCTTCTTGTTCGGTATCGGTATCGGAATTAGGGAGTATAAAGTCCCACATTCTGTGACATTCAACTACTTCCTCTTCTTCTCCTTCGGATGGTATAACTGTTTCTTCCTCTTCTTCTTCCTCAGGATCCGAGTCTGCATATGATATAACATTAGGATGTTTGGACTCGGGTTTCTTGAAATTCCTATATGGTTTCTTCGTTGAGGATTCTGATACTTGTTTCTTGATCTCAACCATTTCGTTTGACATAGTTTTAAGGACTTTTTGAAGGCCCTCCATGTCATATGGATCCTTAGTGTTCTTTTTCTTACAGTCATCTTTAAAGGAGACTTTTTTAGATTTTCTTTCTTCCAAGGCAGTTTTCTTTTCTAAGGCGATTACACTTTTTTCTACAGCGAGTGCTTCCTTCATGTTTTCAGCTAATGTGGGTTGTTTGGCCCTATCAACAAATATGGCAATGTTCGAAGGCAAAGCAGTGATATACCACTCACTTCTAACTTGTTCGCTTGGCTTATCATCAGTGGGGATCTTGTTCAAGAGTTTGTTAAATCTGGAGTTGAACTCCTTGATGGGTTCTCTAGACTCGATCCTTAAATTTGAAAGATCATGGACAATTGTAGCTAAGGATCTGTCATCACCGTATTTGGTGAGAAACTGTTCCTGGAAGATATTCCAACTTGTGATGGATCCAGAGGGCAAGGAAAAATACCAAGACCCTGCAGATCCCTGTAATGAATAGGGAAACAATCTTACTACCACATCTTCTTCAGTGACTCCCTTTAGATTGACTGACAGCATAAAATTGTTTATATGTTCTTCTACAGAAGTTCCAGCATCTGGATTGAATTTGGGTAACCATTTTTTGGGGTAATCGGGTAAAGGATGTAAAGGTGCAGGCATGGTAACCACACTAGGACTTCTCCATGGTCTTTGGGCCATCTTAGGATTACCAACGATTGCTTGTGGGGTTCTAGGTGCTTGAGGGGGAGGTGGAAGTACAGACTGAAAAGATTACGATGCTTGAGATGAAGTCCCTTGGTGAACAAATATATGAAGTGGTGAAGTGGGTGTATGACTTCGCACAGGTGATGATGAAATGGAAGATGATGGAGAAAGGGTTTCGTTACCAGAGCCTTCAGCGGTCTTTTTGATCCTTTTCCTTTCGAGTAAAGTAAATTCAAGTGGTTCAATACCTAGCTTTTCGCTTCGGAGTCTGGTAAGATGAGGGGGTAAGCGAAATTGCGAAGTCTGACTGCCTTGTGATACTTCAGATCTAGGAGGGGAAATTGAGAAGCCTTGAAGTTTCTGGATGATGGATTGAACTTCAGGGGACTCCGGACTTAAGTGTTCTGAAGTATGATGTAATTGAGCAGTAGTGGTTGATTCCTCTTCGTCTCGTCTAGATACTGGAGATTGTGAATGCAAACGAGATGTCCGAGGAGAGGTGGAGGGTGAATTACTCTTTGAATGGTTTGTAGGTGTTGGCTTACTCTCCATTCATAGCGGATGGCCCTCCTTCTAGCGCTAGAAATGTTGAGGCCTCGGAAATCGCTGCCACAACATTGGGGGATAACCACCCGGTCCGGACCTCGGTACAACTCCTTTTCCGTTGGGAATGGTGGCTCCGACTGGAGATAACAGGACCAGTTTCCCAATAATGAAATAAAAGGGATGGATGGGTGATGAATAGATTGCTTAAGTGATAGGCGACTATCTTATTCTATTGACAAAAATAGGGAAACTAATACTAATCCTGGGAACAACTTATTCATTCGGAATGCAGTGTTAAATAATCTTTATCTATCTAGCAGGCATATAGATGACTCTGTAAAATAAATAAGAGACGTTCAATTATTCAGAGATTGCTTCACATGAATAGTCAAAATGAAGCGATAAATACAAATTACTGCATTCACTATTTATATCATCGATACATATATACGATTGAAAAGGAAGCATGCGATAAACAACCAATAGTGGAATGCATAAGGAATGTTGTGAAAAACACATATATATAAGCGATAATAGCAAGAGCGATTTAAACAACAATTCATATAATGAAAATGAATACAGACGCAGATAATAGTACCATGTGGGCTGTAGATAAATCCGAAATATCAATCGCTATTCAAAATTCCTTCTTCAACACAGAAATGCTTTCAAACAATGACAATAGTGCACATTTGCATAAAAGCCTTCCTCATCAAATTCAGAATAATTGATCAAGTTTCATAAAAGAATATCCCTGAAGTACAATAGTGCAACTTCAGGGTTTAAGTCATATACAAAACTTTTACGACCCTTTCTAAATGCATGAAAGGGTCTATAAATACTACTAATCTAAAAAGATCTATGAAACAAAATCCTACTAAATTGGTATCAGTAAATGTGTTCTATCTCTCAAGGGCGATCTGGCAGTCGGCGAAGTGAGTCATGCCTCAGGTTGTTTTCCCTTAAACCTTAGCTAGCTTATCGCAAGCATTGGTTCTACTTCTGGCGGTTTGTTGAGGCGCAAACTAAATTGGGTGGCGAAGGTGGCATCCTGAATGTTGGGTATAATATACCTGACAGCATCGGTTAGGCACTTCAAGGTAGCTCTTTGGCTGTATGGCTTTATTAAGAAGAACCAATAAGCATCCCACATCAGACTGTTGATTCCAGCGATCAATCTTGCGTTTTTCTCCAGCTCCGAATAGCATGAGTGCTCCAATATATTTGCTACTGTTAATTGACCTGGAGTGCATTGGGAATTTATGTTAGATAAATACAGTGTATTATTTACTAATTCAACCAAATTTCCACTGATTGTCTTGCATCTAGAAATTGCTCTTTCTGCTTTCATTAGTTGTGATTGCCATTCTGTGAATAATATCTCTTTGTGTGATTCCAGAATTCTTGGTAGATTAGCTGCCTGGCCTACATCGGAATCCTGCCATTCCATAAAGTTTGTCAATGTTTCTTCGGCCTGATCCAAATCGGTCCTTGCTTTTTCTACCTTTACGTTTATAGATGCTACCAATTCGCACAATGGTTCTGCTCGTATAATCTGTTGACATAATAGCTTAACCTGATTAATCAATCCCTTATTTAACTGGAGCGCTTCTGCTTTGAACTCATCTATCTGAGGGAGCTTTTTCATTTGCTCAATTTGAGTGGTCAATTGAGCGATTTTCTCATCTTTCGCTTTCATTGTTCCCTCAGTTGATATTCTTAACTGCTCCAGTGCCACTGATAGCTCCTTTTGCCTTTGTATTGCGCCTTCATCAATTCTCTGCTTTTGCTCTTGTAATTGCTTGGTCAGCTAATTATTATTCTGCTGTTGCACTAGCAATTCTTTCTCCGCCTGCTCTGCCCTCTGCTGAACTTCTGATAGTCTCGCCTATAGTGAAGAGATGTCTTGGTCCTTGGTCTTTAATAAACTGCTTACCTCCGATGCTTTATCAATGGTTGCCGTTGAATATGCTCCAGCGAATTGCGATAGCTTGGTTAAGTCATCGAAGGGGTCGAATTCCTCTTTCCATACAACATTGCCCGTTACTGTTAATTCAGAGAATGGGGAAGGTTGATCAGTTCTTCTCCTTTTCCTCTATCGCTTTACAACAGCTTTATGCTTGGGGCTATAAAATACATCTAAAGGGGGGATCTCTTCAATTTGCAAAATGATCTCTCCCGTTGGATCTTTAGGAATTATCTCTGGTTCCTTTGTTTTGGGTAGGCCGCTAGTTTCACCTGAAACCGGTTTCGATGTCGCTTCTTGTGTATCACCTTCTTTAGAAACCTCATCATCTTTCGAGCACTCTAGGTTATCAATAATTGTATTGAATTGCTTCCATTGCTGGAGAAAATTCGGATCAACTAATGTATCATTGTTATTCTTAGAGCTGCTCTCTTCTTGGGTCTTTGCTTGGGTTTCTTCTTGTCGCTGCACCATTTTCCTGGGTCACCTCTTGCCTCTGGCTATTGCGCTTCCTCATGCCTATTTGATGTAGTAGGAGGTGGTGTATTATCTCGCTTCTCACGACTCGACTTGACCTTGGTTGTTTCGGAACAGTCACTAACAGGTCTAGAGGCAGAGTTTGCAACCTCTGTTCTCTAATTCTGTTAAATTCAACTAGCCCTTCATCATTATAAACATTTCTGGCAAGTGACTTGACTTGATACAGTGATTCGGCTGACGCGAACAAATCTTCAAATTTGTCTTCTTTGTGCTCGACCTTGGCCAGTTTGGCCTAGTCGAGCGGATTTTAAGCGATCTTTCTTGGATCATACTGCCTTCTTGGCAGAGTAGCCAGAGTGAGCAAATTCATTTTCCCAGCTTCCTTCTCTGCATGCTTGATGTCATGCAGGGTATACACTCCAATTCGTAATGGAAAAGAAGGCCAAACATGTTTTTTAGCTCTTTTCAGGGTCTGGGGAACCCCTTCAGCACTGATTTGATAAGCTACCTCCCTGGCAAGTAGCTTATCGAGGATGTAAAGTGGCAGCACATGTGGCCTAGCCTAACTACCAAAAACTCTGATGTAGGTGAAATTCTCCTCCCCAAACCAACTTGCTATTGTAGTCAAATCTACCCCTGCTTGCTCAGAAATTTTCGGGGCAGGCTTATTAAAAATGGAATAATGAATTGGCAACATAAAACCGTTGCAGATTTGGTACAGGTGGTGCTTATAACCAGTCTTCCATAGTTTTCGATAATATATGTGGATGGGTGTGGGGTCTTGCGACGTCCACCTCCATCCCAACACAGGAAACTCAGAATTAAAACACAACACATCCATAATATAGGCACTATAATAAAATGGCAGAATAACCCTCTCTGTGACACGATAGTCAAACCTGAAGTCGAGAATGGCTTTGGCTAGCTTGTCGGATAATATAACCGCCCAATCCATGATTTCTCCACTACATGCTGCCTCTATTAGGGGAACCATTTCTATGGTGAAATTGGCAGAGTCATGCAATCCCCTTAGCCTACACATCATAATTCCAGCATAATAGTAAGGAGAACACAGGGATTCGACTGAGTACTTACTCGAGGTTTCATGTTTGTGTTTTGCCGGATTCTGTCGCCAGCCTCGAATTGGTTCAGACTTGGTCTCGTTCTCTGCTCGAAATTTCTCCAAAAATGCAACATTATATTTCTTCTCTTCTTGCGGCAAGTGATACATTAGCCTTAGGTCTTCGGCTCGAAACGAACCAAAAATCCTCCCGTCCGCAGCTTCAAACAGTCTATTGATAATTGGGAGCTCTTGGATTTCCCACCTTACCACATCCGTGTAAGGAAGAATCTGCTCCTGAGGCACTATTCTGTGTAGGAAGGAGTCGGCCAAGACTTTTAAATTGGCATCAGATTTGCTGGTATTATCACATAAAATTTCTACTTCGGTCACCATTGGCCCTTCTGCTTCAATCAAATTATAAGTCCCTTGCCAAGTGGTCCTGGTGAGTCCTAAGCATGTTGTATCTGATATCAGCCCTTTGTTCTTTCCAGTTAGATCAGCGACAGCTAGCCCTGCGGCTGGCGGAGTAGTAGGCATTGTAGTCTTCTTGGATTTCTTTCCCATTCCACTTT
>APFE030440508.1:47711-62670 GCA_000404065.3 Pinus taeda | reverse complement strand
CTCCAATTGCTATCTTGAGACGTGTTATCCAATCCAGTGACTGTAAAGTATCTTCAGGTGAGCAGCCCTTTTTGTAAAGGGCATAAGAAAGATCTCTGTTTGGCATGTATTTGTACACAAGAAGCTTCTCATCTTCATGTTCCAGACAATGACCTAAAAGAGGCACTAACCTTGTGTGTGAAGCCCTCCCAAATATATCTAACTCTGCAAGATATCCATCTCTTCTGAATGATTTTAAATCAATCCTTTTTACAACAATAGGAACACCACCTTCCAACAACCCTTGATAGAGATCTCCTGAGTGGCCATGTTTTATGAGATTAGAAGCATTAAACTCTTCCGTAGCTTGAAGCAACTGCTCATAAGAAAAAGACTCTCCGAGGCTTGACAAACTCACTGAAATTCCAACTACTGATTGGCCTCCTCTGCGAACTGGAGGATTTACATCCCTTTCTGTGTGTCCAACGGCAACCCTTCTCTCATGTTTAAGGACAAAGAAAACAAACACAATGACAAGTAGGACGAGACCCAGGCCACCAAACACCCCTCCTAATATTGGTCCCAGCCGTGTGTGTTTTGTAGAAGGGCTCTCCAATGGAGTTGGAGGGGAAAGTGGAGGACTTGTAGGCCCAGGCCCCGGATAAGGTAGACCCCTAGCAGCATAGAATGATGTGCACTTGAAAGGCGTCCGCTGCTTCGCTGGTCCCTGTAAACAGTTTTCTTCAACGACCACTTGTGTGGAAGAGGCAAAGGTAGGTATTATTTTCTCGAAGTAGTTATATGACAGATCTATCGCAACTAAATGAGGGAGCCTTACAAGTCCAGATGGCAAGGAACCATAAAATAGATTATGAGATAGATTGATATCCGTGATATTAACCAAACTTGAGATGGAAATTGGCAATGGCTGTGTCAAATTGTTGTATGAAAGGTTTAAAGAAAGCAGGTTAATCAGTGAACCAAGAGATGTGGACAAATTTCCAGACAACTTGTTATGAGCCAAATTAAGTGCTCGGAGTGCAATACATTTGAAAATGTCACCGGGAATAATGCCACTAAGAAAATTGTTTGCGAGAACCAAATTACTCAAATTGACAAGTCTCCCCAGATCACTTGGAATAGGACCAGAGAGGTCATTGGAACCCAGATCAAGGTTATTCAACGAAGAGAGATTGCCCAACTGACTTGGAATCAAACCACTGAAATAGTTATTGTCCAGCTTCAACTGTGTCAGACTTGACAGACCTCCAACACTGTCAGGAATTGGACCTTGCAAGTTATTTGTAGAAAGATCGAGATAACTCAGATTTGCCAAATTCGATAAAGTACTAGGTATCTGTCCGGTCAAATTATTGGATGACAAATTCAGAGTTGTCAAACTGGATAGCCCCCCAAGCGTTGGAGGAATGGGTCCTGTGATATTGTTGTGCGACAGCTTTAGAACATTCAGATTGTATAAACTACCAAGTGAAATCGGAAGATCACCATTGACAGAGGCTAAGCTGAGATCCAGAGTCTTTAATGCACTTAGTTCGCCAAACCATACCGGTATGGAGCCAGGCAAGAGAAAGCCAGAAGCATTGAAGGTCTCCAGAAACGTAAGATTCTGCAAACCATCGACGGCAAATTGTGGATTCCGTGACCCTACTACTGTCCTTTTGAATCCAGACAAGTTTATAGATATAACATGCCCTTCCCTGCATGCAATCCCTTTCCATACTTGGCAGGGATTGACCTTCTTAGGCCACTCCTTGCTCCTCAATCCCAAGGAAGCCCTCAACCTGAAAAGAGAACTTAGCTCTGACCTGTTAATTGAGACCGACTGTTGGCTAGGGCCTCCTTCTGCCAACGAAACACATTGTGGGGTCGAATGGAAGGTGCTGCATTCACCTCCCAAATTCAACAAAAGAGGCAACAATAACAATAGAGCCCATTTCCAACATTTTGAACGTGCCATAGAAACCATGTAGTAGGAGGAAAGCCGCTGATCCCCTACTATGCCTATGTGCTCTAAAAAGCAGCATTTACAGCACTATTACTCTTGTTTATCGCGCATAACAACTGCCACTGCCATTGCAATACTACTCCTAATGACAATAAATGTGGGCATTTTGCTGGTAGATCAGACATTAGTAGTTTACCTGGTGACCACAACGCCATCTGTTCCTCTGCAGAGCGCCTTTATGCCTTGAGCAACCTCAATCAATCTGATCCAGTTGTGAAAGAAATATATCGTCCTAGTTTTCTTCCATCAGATTTAAAGCTACATAGGCCATTCCTGCGAACCAAACCTACCAGAAAATTACCGCAAGAAGCCATTCATGTTGTTGCAATTCCTAACGCTTCACAAACCATAATATTACTTCGTGGGTATTGGTTGCTCAGTTACTGCCGAACAAGCTATTGCCTAAACAACGATCCAAATGGACTTACAGCTGCCCTCGTGACTTGTCCATTCCATGGCAATAAAATATTCAGATCCATTGAATTAAAATAATCTTCTACCCCACTGGCTAATACACTTCCAAGTATCGACTTTCAATCATTCCACCTACAGAAACAACCACGATGCAGATTGATCTTCGGCAGGAGCCGCAGAGAAAGATCGTCTAGTCCAAATTTAGTGCTCCCTGCATACATCCACACCGTGACTCCTCCATGTCCACATTCCTTCTCTATTCTTAGTGCCCCCCAACAAACTCAAACATGAAGAAGAAGCCTTCTAGTTATGTTTTGTTCTCCTAGCCTCACTGCCTTAAATTTCTCCACTAAACTAACTCAGTCCACTACACCAGCATGTAGGTTCTCATTGACCGCATCATAAAACAAGGACCCCCTCTGTTTAATGCCCATCCAAACGCCACTAATAGACCACCGTACAGTGAAGAAGGGCAGAGAAAACACACCCACAAAGCGGTCTGTAATTCCAAAAGTAGAGGACAAGACGTAATTTTGAGACCAGATTCCAGCACCCTTTTGTTCGCCGAGTAGTTCTCCCATGCACCCTCAAGCTCCCAGCATCAATACAATCATCATTCCATTCCCAATTCCCATCTTTCCAGCTCCCTTCCTATTAATTTTTTTTTCAAATTATTTTGTGTGTCATTCCACCAGGGTATTGCAATGCTCCGAGCATGTCGGGAATGTGAAACCACAAAGTAAACGAGCATGGCGATTCAAATACTATTGCACTTAAAAGTCTGTTTCTGTTATCTCCATCTGCTCCGACAACTGACGGGAAAAAAATCCCCGTTGGCTCTCGTTATCCCGAATTTCACGTCCTCTTTCCTTTCCCTTAACGTCGCCCCAACTGGCAGTTCCGTCCGGCGAGCCGTAACAAGCGCCGGCATCCGTCAGAGTTGACTAAAAGTGAAACCGAACCCTAACCCTAGGTTAATCCTAACCCCATCTCCAACCCCAACCCCAACCGCGGTTAGATTCAAATCCTGGGCACCGTATATACGGCGTATACAGGATCTTTTTGGGAAAAATTAATTGGAATTGTTTATTGGAAGCGATTAAATGTGTGAAAAGGTTTAATTGAGAAGTGGGTATGTGATTAAACTTTGGGCGGTAGATCCAACGCCACCACTTGCTCCCACTCTAAGCGTGTGTTCGACACGTGGAAAAACACTATTGGTTATCTACCACCAACCAAAACTTTAGAAGATGGTTTTGGAAAGTGTGACTCAACGTAACTCGGACCTATCCCCCACCATCACTATTAGATAGTTGCTTGTAACTATTTTACCACTCCAGTCCATATAAATTTCGGCGTCCCAATTGCCACAAAAAGTCAAAATAAAGGTGAAAATGGGGATGTGGCACTTACTCATTCCCTATGGTTGTGATAGTTGCGAAGGTTGGTTTGTTTGTTTGTTTGTTTTTTAATTTTTTTTTATTTAATTTTTCTAAAATATTGCAGGAATTTATTAAAATCACAAGTTTAATAGATAATTTATGCATAATTCAAATACCCTCTAGTTTTTTAGGGTGTTTAATTCATCACAAGTTCAATAGGTAATTTATGCATAATTCAAGTACCTTCTAGTTTTTGAGGGTGTTTAATTCATATAGACAGTCAAAAAACTAGTTAAAATAACACAAATCAAGATTTCACCTCAAATTTTTTTCTGTTGGATTCCGGTAGGTACTAGAAAATCCAAAGAATCACACTAAAGACAACTCAGTTATAAATATATTTTTATCTATAGTTAATAATTTGAAGAGAAAATTGAATTATCTATATTGCATATTGATTTTTATCTAAATTGAAATTTTTGTATTTGAAATAGATTTTAGTAATTCTAATTAGGTGATAAATATGTTTTTTTTTCTTTAAATTATAAATTTTTAATTAAATATGGTTAGAAAACTTTGATATTATTCTAAAAATATTATAATACCAACTACATTTGAATCTAAACCTTATCTAAATAATTAAAACAAATTATTCACTGACCTTTTCAAATTTAAAAATAAATGAATATATTGTTCTCACATTTCTCATCTAGATAAACTATTTCTCTAAAATTCCTTCAATAAACCATTCATAAAAAATTATATTATAATTTTGTTGTTTGAATTTTCTTTTCCTGGTTTTTAGACTTCAAAAAGTATTTCTTCCTAGTTTTTAGTCTTGAAAAGGACAACTCACCAAATCATTAGTAAGTTATTTTGCTTCTAGACTAGAAAAGGAATTCTTCCTAGTTTTTAGACTTGGAAAAGGACAAAACCAAAAAGACAAACTCAAAGAATCGTTAGTAAGTTACTTTGCTTTTTCCTTTATGAGGAAAATTTGCACCATTCCTTTTTGAGTGGGAGGGAATTTTATTTTAAATTGCATTGCATGGTATGAAATTACATTCTTTTTTAACTACCTTGTCACTCTTTATTAGATCTTTTGTTTTCGGAGTTAAATGAATTACATTCCATTACATTGTTTCTTTATTACACATGGGTATCATTTGTTAAGAGTTTTTGAGTGTTTATGCTGAGTTTGATTATATGGTAGAATGATGATTAATAAAGAAATTTTGATTTTTTTAAATGAAATGAAAGAGATATTTATAATATTTTTATTATTATTAATTGATTTTAAAAGTTAAAATAATGAAAATTACCAATTTTATTAAGTATCTTTACCTATAAAGTTTTCCTATACCAATTTTATTAAGTATCTTTAGCTATAAAGTTTTCCTATAATTAAATTTACTTAGTTTGCTATTTTATTTGTAAAACCTTAACAAGTATTGTACCATATTAACATATTCATTTAGAATTAGAGTAATTTTGGGATGGGTCCTCTTAAGAAGTCTTGGTTTTCAGGTGTAAGCCTCAAAGGTGATGATTGATGCGATGCCATTTATTTCGTTGGTATCAATCTCAGTTTTTCACCCCTGTGAGCAACACTTATGCAATAAGTGATATGTGAACTATTCAAAATCATGAAAAATTTGGTCAACTAAGACTAATACTCATGGATATGGTCATAGTTTAAGGACTTACTCTATGTAGTTAATCCCAAAAAATGATATCTAATATGTTGCATTGCGCCAAACCCCATGCTTAAATGAAAGAAATTAAAATTAAAAAAAAAAAAGTTATTGTATATTTTTTTTAAATTTATGAGAATTAGTAATTCATTGAAGTGATATAAGTTAGGTTTAGGATCAAATCTATCGGCCGCGTGTATAACCCAAAAGTATAACCAACAATTTGTAAGCAGTTGTGACTTTGTAAGGGTCGAGGCATCCCCAAGCACATAGAAGTGGACCTCTATCCTAAAGGGCATCTACCCTTCAAACCTTATCACGACAAACCAAGATGCCACTTATGGGAATTGATATTAAATGGAGCATATCTAATTGTCTTATGAATTAGTCATTTTTTAGTTGTTCAAAAAAAGGGGGAAAGGGAATAGTCATTTTTTGCTTAAAATCCAACAAGAACCAGTTTGGATTGATGAAATTGTATATTTTAAATGTTAACATTGCACAGTGTTGTTATAATGGGGTGTATTTGAGGGTTCTAACTCCATTTTATAATAAAAACAGTAATTTCATTAATCAAAAATTACAATTTCGACAAAGATTTCCTAACTAGAATCTAATAATGGCAAACTTGAAAAAGTAAAAAATGTGAAATGTTTAACCTTTTATCAAACTTTAATATTTCGATATGAAGTTGTTTAACTATAATGCTTATCTTCCCTTTACACAAACAAATACTTCCTTTGTTCTTTTGAGCCTAATATTTACTTAGATGCCAATCTTAATTGCTTTTATCTATGAGCTTACCAACTTGTAGTGTTCATTTTCCCTTTTGTGCATGAAAATCTTTCCTCTATCCCTTTTTAACTATGGTATCCACTAATAGCTATAAATCCCAATTTCCTTTACCTATAAGAATGCTTTGTTACGATTTTCATTTTTCTTTTTGGATACAATAATTTATTTTTTTTTATTTGTTATTTGGACCCGTTATTTTGTGATAGATATTAATCCTAATTACTTCTACATATGAGACTATTTCTTTTTTCATAATACAAGAACTCTTGTCGCAAATTGTCCTAGTAGAATATCCACACCAATTTACAATTCATTTGAATATGAGAATTATTCCTTCATTTTTTTCACTATGGCATGAATAGTTATTAATCTCAATTTCCTTTGCATACAACATCGCTTAGTTTCATTCCTTATATTTCCTTTTGCATATGAGAACAATTCTTTAGTTCTTTTTGGTCAAGTATTTATCAATTGATATAAATCCTAATTAACTATGATTATCATAACATTTTGTTGTGATCTCCATTTTCCTCATTGTGTATGAAAATGCATCGCTTGTCTTTTCCAACCTAGTAATTCACCAATAGTCATCAATCTCAATTATCATTACTTATGAGATCATTTAGTTGTACTCATGTTTCTCCTTGTTGCATAAGAAAAAGCTTTTATTAAAGTACATTACCTTTGCCATTAAGGGGCAATCGCTTGAATGGTTAGGAGGTAATTTTTGCACTCTCCTCACTCAAGTTCAAGTCCAAATTAGACATTGCCCATTATGTCTAGGTTGAAAGGGTAGGCAAGCAAATTAGGGAAGTCTTAGCCCTGGGTTGAGACTCATGTTTCCTATTGAGTAGGACTTGTAGGATATCACACTAACCTAGAGTTTATAGTGCCATTTGTTGTTTTTTTTTTTTTTTTTTAAGATCAAAGATATTATATTACTTCAAAAAACATATAGTTACATTATGGAAAGTCTCTATTGGCTAGTCACTAGGGAAATCACACTAGTAGCATAAACTCTAAAGTTTTTAATTGTCTCTATTATTCCTAATCTGTTGATCTGATAGCATCAAACATAAAAATAAAAATAAAAATAACTACATAGATAGCACTACATGGATTGGTGAGCATGGCCATGCTAGAAAACAAAATATTGACCAAAACCTTATCCCTGAATACTCTCATTCAACTAGGTTATGTGTCTAATCAGGCGGTTAAGGGTCATTACCAATGTTTAATGATGGGTGGTCGGTTCCAATTATTCACTTGATTAGCATATTGACTTTCTAGTTTACAATGTCCATTTTATCCAAGAGTTCACCCATACAGATGATGAACTCTTGTCGAGTGTTCACTATGCCAGTGAAAACCCCCCATGAGAGTTTTAACATGCCAATACAAGTTAACTGTCTACATGTAAGCAAAGGCTCTAGCCCTGATAAAATTACATTAGGGAACCAATCTCTAGTCTCCCACTCCATGTGAGTGTTTGGAACAAATTTGTGAGCCTATCTAACTTGGTCTTCAATGCCTGAGATTTCCCTCTCGATGGCTTAAGGTATTATGCTTCTATACTACTCCATAGCAGCTCTAGTAGAGGCTTGAGCGCGGGTACCATGTAGGGTGGGGGCAACCTGTTGCCCCTCATTAAACTTGATTTCCTTCATCATTGTCACGTCGTGTGGTTGATGAGCACCCTCCATAGGGAATAATGGCAGCTAGTTAGATTTGAACTTATGTTACCCAAACAATCATGACAAGTTACCAATTTCCCTATATCTTTAAAATATATTTTTTTTAAATAACTTGTTATAGTGTTTACTCTCCCTTCTACCTGTGTGAATGCTTCAATTTTTCTTTTATACTAAGAAATCATTATAAATATTAATTCCAAATGCTTTTATCTTTTAAAAATAGAAAATTACAATGCTCTCTTTCTCTAATACATATGCAAATGCTTCCTCTAATTTCATGACTCTGATATTTATAAATAATAAATAACAAGTAAATTCTAATTATTTTTAAAAATTACTTTTGGAGATTACTAAGTTTCAATATTCATCTTCCCTTTTGCATCATAAAATATTTCTCTTCTTTTGAGATTTATATTCATCCATAACTATTAATCCTAGTTATTTTTACTCCTATAAAATTGCTTGCTTCCTCTTTCCCTCTTCCCTTTATGTTAAAAATAATAAATAAATAATTATTTTTATATTTTTATAATATAAAATTCAATTTAATTATTAAAATAGTTATATAAGACGTAAATTTCTCTTAAAATCCATTTCTATAATTATTGACATTTTTATAAATAAATAATTACTATTTTTAGTAAATTAAATAATTGCTATTTTTTATATTTTTAATAATATAAAAAATCAATAAGGTTTTTTTCCTGCCTATGCGCCCGTGACCTAGCCTGCGCCTCTCGCTGCCTCCTGCAACAGCGCTGCCTGACAGCTTGCTGCTGGTGGGCTGCATCCCTCCCTTCCTCTTCGCTGGTTCCTTCCGCGTTGATCTCTGCTCCTTGCTCTGGGCTTGGCAGCCTTCTGCTGTTGAGCTTTCCTCTCCCTTAAATTACAGCTCTGCAACCTGCAAGTTCCGCTCTGTGAGCATGCTGGGTATGGGGCTACACGAGGGCCCTGCTATAGGCTGCGACCGGCCTGGCTGGGACTATTGGCTCTCCATGGAGGAGCCGACTCCCCCACAAGGGCCTCCCTCCCCTCCTCCACCCTCTGTCGCTGAGGCGTTCAAATCATTGCTGGCCTCATTGCCAAAGAAGAAGATAACGGAATTGGCAAAGTTTGTGAAAAAGATCGAAGATATCCCTAAGATCGCCCTTCTGCCAGAAGGACCGATCCAAGTAGCATTGTCTCTGGCAGATCGTGCCTTGGTTGGTTAGTTTACAGGACTTTGGCCTTCCCCGAAATTAACTAAGAACTGGGTCGCCAGGAACTGGGCACCTTTGATAAAAAAACAAGGTAACCTCTTACTTCCTCGGGAGAGGATATTTTCTATTTGAATTCTCTGCAAAAGAGGACAAAGATCTCGTTTTCAGGAATGGCCCCTACTTCATGGGCCCCAAAGGGTTGTATTTAAATAAATGGACACCAGACTTCGATCTGGCGATGGATGTGCCTACAGCGGTCTCGGTGTGGGTGAGACTCCCCAATCTTCCAGTTCACTGGTGAAACTGGGACTCTCTGAAGCACATAGGAAATACCCTTGGAAAATTTATAGACAAGGCCAACAGTAAAGATCAGTATGATTGTGCTAGAATCTGTGTGGAGGTAGATCTGGAGGTCGGACTACCGGAAGCCATCAAAATAGTTGTAGGTCCCTGGACTCATGTGCAAAAATTGGATTATGAGCAGCTGTCGTTCAAATGCCGGAAGTGTCACGTTTACGGACACTTTGCCAAAGACTACCCATCCAAAGGGGTGGAAGAAAAAGGGAAGGAAGAAGGATGGAATCAGGCAAAGTGCTCCAAAACCTCTCACAAGAAGAATGCAAATGGAAATGTTAAAGCTCATCAAGCGGGCCCTGCTCAGAAACCATCCATGGAAAGCCAAGGGAATAAATTCGAGGTCCTTGGATCTAAAATCATGACCACCCAAGAGACAGAAATCCCAAAGGAGGCCTCTCCATCTAAAGCCTCCCCCTCCACTGAAAGTGTTCCAGAGAGATCCAAAGGGAGGATATCAGAAGAGGAGGAGAAAACTCAAGAGTCCGAGGAATCGGAGGAAGAAGGGGAAATAGGTGAATCTCAGTCTTCTCCTAGAAAATCTACAAGAGGACACAAGTCTGCAAAGGAAAAAAGAGAACAACAAACCTATAAGGACAAGCTCCAGGGCAGCCAACCTACGTTAGAGAAGCTTCTATCAAAAACCCCGAAGATGACGAGGATTCAAACCCAGGGCTCCAAGGGAGCTCATCAAGGCAAAAATAAATGATGAAGATAGTCTCCTGAAATTGTAGGGGAATGGGCACCACAGCTAAAGAAGAAGCAATTAAGAGTTTAATAAGATTGGAAGCCCCAGATATCCTTCTCATCCAGGAGACCAAATTGGAGGACATAGCTTTCCTCCAAGCAAGTAAAAAAATTTGGAATGAAAGTGGAACGCATGCAACCTCTGCCCGTGGAGCATCGGGAGGGCTTGGATCGCTCTGGAACACATTTAAGTTTTCATTAATCTCTGAGTCCTTGAATACCCATTGGATTTTTTTTTAAATGCAACATTTAGAATCCAAGGAGATTATTTGTCTATTCAATGTGTATGCTCCTAATAATGCAGGTGAGAAAAAAAACTGTTGGGACTCTAGCAAAAGTCTGGCAAATCTAGAAAATCTGGAACACATAATCATAGCCGGAGATCTAAATCTCACCCTCCTCTTATCATAAAAAAGAGGAGGGAGAATAGCTAGAGATCCGGCAAGAGAATGGATGGAAGATCTCATGCAAGGCTAGGATCTAATAGATATAAAGTCGGTCATTGGCACGTTCACATGGTCAAAAAAGAGAGTTGGACCGGGTCACATAGCGGAAAGACTTGGTAGATTTTTTGTTTAAAGTTCTTTCTTGCTTCTTGGGTTAGAGGCTATAATGCGTATTCTCCATAACAGTGTTTTAGATCACAAGCCCATTAGCCTAGAGCTATTGACTCCTAAGGATCTGGGGCCCATCCCTTTTAAATTTAGCTCTTTATGGATTAAAGAGACAGACTTCATGCAAAAGGTCAGAGATTGCTGGAAAGAGCCAGTCAAGGGCTCTCCTTTCTTTGTTTGGGAGGAAAAACTTCGAAGAGTAAAAGTGATGCTGAAAGGTTGGGTTAAGACCTTGCCCAATCCCACTGTTAACAAACAAAAAAACAAAAAACAAAAAACAAAAAACAAAAAACAAAAAACAAAAAACAAAAAACAAAAACAAAAAACAAAAAAACAAAAAAAACAAAAAACAAAAAAAACAAAAAAACAAAAAAACAAAAAAAAACAAAAAAACAAAAAAAACAAAAAAAACAAAAAAAACAAAAACAAAAAAACAAAAAAACAAAAAAACAAAAAAAACAAAAAAGCGAACTAGAAAAACAACACCTCCACCTAGAAGCTGTCGAAATCACCAAAGAAGAGCTGGACAAGGAATCTCAGTTACAACAAAAATTCCACAAGGCCTGTCTGGCAAAAGAAGAATTCTGGAGGCTCAAGTCAAGGAGTCTATGGCTCAAAGCTGATGACCGAAATTCTTCTTTTTTCCACAAGCAGGCTCAAGCCAGGAAATGCCGCAATTCTATCTCTGAAATCAAAAAAGATAACTGAACTTTAAAAGATTTTGCCAACATTAAGAGGGCAGCTTCAAATCACTTTGAGAAGATGTATAGTGAAGGAATGGAGGCTAGCCAAAAAGATAATCTGCTAGATGTTGTTCCCAACCTCATCACATCTAAAATGAACCAGGCTCTTGAAGGCAAAATCACCAAAAACGAAGTTAGGGAAGCTCTCTTTGCATGGAACCCGACAAAGCCCCGGGTTCGGATGGTTTCACGCCCCAATTTCTCCAGGCATGTTGGCAGATAGTTGAAAAGGAGCTCTTTAAAATGATCCAGAAGTCCCAAGAGTGTCAGAAAATTGGAGGCTGCACAAACTCAACATTCCTCACCCTCATCCCTAAAGAAAAAGGCGCAAACTCTTTTAAAAGATTCTGCCCTATATCCCTATGTAACGTTGGATATAAAGTGATTACCAAGGTAATAGCAAACAGGTTGAAGAAAATCCTCCCCAAAATCATCCCGAAGAACCAAGGTGGATTTATACATGGTAGGCAGCTAGTAGATAATTTCATCCTGGTCCAAGAGGCGATTCATTCCAGTCTTCGCCGAAAAGAAAAAGGTATGGTCATTAAACTTGATCTAGCTAATGCATTTGACCGTGTAAGGCATAGATTTTTGTTTGTTATTTTGCACAAACTTGGATTTGGTCAAAATTTTATCAAGTGGATCAAAGCTTGTATTTCGGAACCCTGGATTGCACCTTTAGTGAATGGCAGGGCTACTGACTTCTTCAAAGCCTCTAGAGGGCTAAGGCAAGGGTTCTCCCTCTCACCCCTCCTCTTTGTGCTGCAGGCCTCTGTCCTCAGCTTCTATTTAAACAAGAAGCAACAAGACCATGATATAGTAGGCCTGTGCATTGCAAGAGGGGTTAAGAGCATCAACCATGCCCTCTTCGCAAATGATACCTTGTTACTGGGGGCTACAACTCAACTGTCTACAAGCAAATTTAAAGAAGTGTTGGAAGACTACTGTAAAGTTTCGGGAAGTGAACTAAACAGGGGTAAATGTCATGTTTATTGCTGGAATATCTCAGCTGCTTCTGCAAGTTCCATAGCCAAATGTCTAGGCTTTGCATCCTCAGCATTTTAGACATCCTTTAAATACCTCAGGCTGCCCATCTTTCATAAGAGGCCTTTGAACAAGGATTGGCATCCCTAGATAGAAAAATTCAAAGCAAAAATGCAGGCTTGGGGATCCTCTTGGCTCAACATTGCTGGAAAAACAATGCTCATCAAATTCGTGCTTAACATCCTACCACTATTTCAATTCTTTGTTCTTTTGGTGCCGGTGGGAATCATTAAGAGGATGGAGGAGCTAATCAGAAAATTTCTCTGGAAAGGAGGCAAGCATAATGAGAAGAGAATCTCTGGTTAATTGGGAAATAGTCTCCAGACCACTGCAAGAGGGAGGATTAAACTTTAAAAATCTAAGTACACAGAATTTAGCAATGCGAGCCAAACTGATTTGGAAGATCATAGCCCCAAAGCCAGGATGGGTTCAACTGGCGTTGTGGAGGAAATGTTTCAGAGGACAGAGACTGTGGTGCCTGGAGCAACCCAAAAACCAAAACAGAACCCCCTTCAATACTCTAATTATTAAAATTGGCCCGCTAATAAGAGACAACGCCTACTGGATACCAGGAAATGGAAAAAACATCAGGCTATGGGATGATAGCATCATGAATAGGCCTTCGTTGGTGAACTCGAATCTCAGGAACAAGCTGAAGGGATGGATGAATGAAGCCAATATAAAAACGCTCTGGGACATATCAAATTGGTGTGGAGACAGTTGGTCTAGCTAGAAACAGATCAAAGTTCCAGCTGCGTTACAGTCAGATTATGCTACGCTGTTGAAGATGCTGCATGGGATGGCTTTGTTGCACGCACGAAGAAAAGACACGAGAGGCTGGGGACCGAAGCAAATTGGATATACGCTGGCTCAGGGCTACGCCAAATTCATGGAGAGACCTCACGTGCCCCCTAATCCGGCGCCTTGGACTAGTATCTGGAACTTCTCTACCATACCAAAAATTGACCACTTATGCTAGCTGCTATGCCACCAAAAAATTCTAACAGATGATAGACTTCAGAAAAGGGGCATTCTAAGGCCATCAAGATGCACACCATGCAAGGAAAGTCTGGAATCCGCTCTTCACCTCTCGTTGAAGTGCAATTACACAAGTCTAATCTGGCACGAGCTCCTTGGATCATCGAATTTTATGCCCACCTTCTCTCACTCTGTCTCGGACGTGTTTGCTGGGTGGATGGCTAGGTATCCAGACCCAAGTCCAAAAAACAAGATAGTCAAAGCAGTATGGACTGCTCTGCCCAAATTCATTAGCTGGCAAATCTGGTTGGAGAGGAACAGAAGGATCTTCAGAAATAAGGAACAGAACTTCAGACTAGTAGCAAATACAGTGAAAGGTCAGTTAAATGAGTGGCTAAGAGACAAAAGCGATGACACAAATCTAAGCCAACGGGATATTGAGTTTGGAGCAGCCCTCAACCTCAATTTCCAAAAATCGAAAATCTCACCTATATGTCTCAAAGATTGGCAAATCAGGAAAAACGAAGAAGAATTTCAATCTTGGTTGTCCAAGCAAACACTCCCCACTCTTTTCTTTGACGGGGCAGCCAAGGGAAATCCAGGAATGGCTGGAGCAGGAGGACTCATTATAAATATAGAAGAAGCATCTATACACAGGTTTGCATGGGGACTGGGCCACTCCTCAAGCATACAAGCTGAAGCCATGGCTCTGTTTCAAGGGATCAAACTGCTTAAAACACTGGGACACTTAGAAGCAGTTGTTTTCGGTGATTCCTAGGTCATCATCAATGCAATGGTGACCAACACAATTTAGTAAATCTTCGACTTGCAAGGACAATTACAAGGATTAAAAACATGACAAAACTCCTAAACTTGAAATTCTTTCATATCCTGAGAAACAACAACAAAGAAGCAGACATAGAGGCAAATAAGGCAGCCCAGCTAGGTGCTGGAAATATTCTCAGAGATAATGAAATCTCTTGGGAACCAATTCCCTAATTTTTCTATGTTTTTCTACCTTTTATTAAGTCAGTTTGTATGCATCATAAGCTCAGGAAATCAGCAGCAAGAGATCATTTGATAAATTGTAAAAAGAGGCGATTCATAAGCATATGCGCCATGTCCCGTTGGTTGGGGAGATGCCAAGAAACTAGTTTCACTTTTTGTAACCGGAATCATAGCTTTTTGCCAAATACTTAATGAAATCTCATAACCGTTTTTGTATATATATATATATATATATATATATCTTTGTCCCGCTGGTTGGGGAGATGCCAAGAAACTAGTTTCACTTTT
>APFE030440508.1:36289-46626 GCA_000404065.3 Pinus taeda | reverse complement strand
CTATGTCAAAAATTAAATATTTTTAAATCATGAATATTTAACTTATCGCATTATTTTCCAGAAAGACAAATCTTAGTCAATTAATAATAACCATTTTAAATTTACTTTAAAACTAAACCCATATAATTTTAACGCTTTATTGACTTAAAATATTTTTCAAATATATTTGTTTATTAAATTCCATAGTTTATTATTTAAACCCATATATTAACGCTTTATTAACTTAAAATATTCCTTCAATATATTTGTTTATTAAATTCCATAGTTTCATAATAAGCCTTACTTATGAAAAGACGTTTTTAAATCAGCCGTTACATCTCTGGATTGACCTTCGCTGCCAAAAAGTTACATTCAGTCAACCTTTCTTAACCTTTTTAAATTCGCAAAAAATTAAATTATATTTAAATGTCTCTTATTCTAAAATGGGTGTATAAACAAGTTTGATGAAAAATGTGACTTTGTTTATTATTGAAAATTTTAATTTTCTTATTTTTTAATAAAATTATTTTAAATTTAAATTTATAGAAATTATTTAGGTAGATACATTTAAAGGGATCAGTTTTTACTAGTCGAGCTTAATTCCAAGGGTATTAAGGAGAATTAACCCTGTGACTTTCTATTAGCAAGATGTTTTAACAATAGAAACTCAACCAATTGAGCTAACCCTCCGAGTCAATTTTTAATTAAATATTATTACTTAATTATCAGTAAAAGTGAAAATTTACATCTAAGTTAAAAATGTTTATTTATTTTAAATATTTTTTATATTTAATTATTAAAATTATAATAATATAAATTTTATAACTAAAGACTATTTATTTATCAAATATTATATTTATTTTGATTTTTTTTGGTGATTAGAGAAATCAACAATTGGGTCGATTTCGTACTCGCATGAGACAAGGTCAATTCTAGCCGTCACCACTATAACCCACTATAACCCGGGGTTGATTCTGACCATTACCACTATAATCCATAGGTACCTACATATGCCCTCTACTCACATGACATGAGGTCAATTCTAATTGCTACCACTATAACTCCGATACGAGATCGATTGTGACCACTACCACTATAATCCCTAAGTACCTACATATGCCCATTCTACAAACACATGAGGGGATTTGAACCTCAAATCTCCTAGTACATAACACTTCATTTCCACGACCATTCATCAATTACGTTGCCCAAAGACTAATATTTTTTATATTTAATTTTTAAAATCATACTAATATTTTTTATATTTATAGCTAAAACAATTTATCTAATTTTTTATTGAAAAAAATTATAAAATAATTTTTAGGTAATTTTTTCTCATATTTCACATAATCATAAATAAGTAATTATATATATCATATATATATTATTTGCAAAATATTTTGTTGATGTGAAGAAGGAGAATATTATGTTAATGAAAACATGGAGATGTTGAAACTTGAAATATTAGAAGGCCACATTAAATTTGAGGGTGTATTGTACTGTTGTATTGGAATGTAAAGAATGTTTAAGGGTGATCAAACTAGTAATTGCACTGAGAGGTGCAAAGGAACATCAAAAGGAGGAGCCAGGAATGTGGAAGGAAACTATCTCCTTGTGCTACATGTCAGGGTACATCATCAATGTCACCTTGTGGGGTGCACAATGCCACACTGAATGGGAAAAACTTTCTAACCTCCAGACCTCAGTAACCACTCCAATCCTTGCAATCAAAAGGGGTCGTGTCAATGGATGTGATCTCTACTTGAGTCTTACTTTTCTATGGCATCCACAGATGCTATAGATGATAGCACATGAAACAAAATACCATGGATTTTGGGCATCAACAAGTGGTTTTCCATCTGTAAGTTATGAGACCAAGTTATGAAATCAGATAAATAAACAAGGATAACGATTTATTTATTTTGTCCTTTTAAAGATAGAATAAAGTTTGATAGTCAATCTGACTATTGCAAAAACACTTCGGACCAAGTTATCTTTTAATGGGTTTGATTTGATTCTTTTCCCAAAGGTTGGAGTTATACTTGAGTCAACTTAGTCCTAGAGGAGTTTGGTAAAGAGGCAATTAAAAGACCGATATAGTGGTACTGGGAGAAATACCTCATCTCCAACCCAAAATAAAGGGGAGCTAGACTTATAACCTAAAAATATATGCTTTCAAGTTTCAACCATTTTACCATAACAAGGTACCAACTGTATCAGGAGAAGAGTGGCTCACCTACTCAAATTGGTTTTCGCCAATCTTTTTTTCCATCTCATTGGATACCAAAACGAAATGTTTGCGATGAGAATATGGTATGGTTTCCAGGTTTGAGAAATAAATAGTAAGAACTAGACCTGAGCTGAGAACTACGATAACCAAAAGTTGTCGTGTCGTGACCCTCTTGGTCTAAAGTGTTGTACAATTTATCTATCCACATAGTGGAATCGCCTTCTCTGCCCTATTGTTCGAGTCCAATATGGCCCAAAGCAATGATCGAGAGCTCTCCTTCCTTGAATCCTAGTAGACAAAAGAGAAGGCTTTTGAATTTATCCACCTCCTTGTTTAAGGTTTGTCGCAAGGCACTTGAGGGATGTTCCCCATACATTCAGCGTTGCCTTGCAGCAGAGCTTTCACCTTTGTTTACAGTGCTAGAATACCTATGACCTAGAGCTTTTATGTACTCCAAGGGACTTCGAAAATATCTGCATGTTATACAATCACCACCCTCTAATGACTTAATTGCATGGCCATGAGTGACTCTGCCCATTCAAACCGAGCAGTGAGCGGCTAATGGTGGAAACCCTCTTGTACACTAAATCAACATCACATTTCAACTTTGTGGAAGTCTAATCTACGATTGTGGTGAGAGAAATATCATGCTATGTAGCAGATAATTGACCTGATATCTACACTGGGATTCTATATTTTTGAAACGTGACTCAAAATTAAACCCTAAAATCAAGCTACAACCTCTACGAGTGACCCATGTGTTGAAATCGATTTTTATATTTCACATTTCAGAGAACAGTTGAAATCTTCACGACTTCCACTAAATGATATAAGAGTTCATGATAGTGCAGACTCTCATGTGTTGAATACATTGGACAACTCTGAGAGCGCAACTTCCTCTTCGTTGATAAATAATCCTCATGTCTCTAAAGTCTACATCCAGATCTTCATGTCTCTAAATAATCCTCATGTCTCTAAAGTCTACATTCAATGATTCAATTCGTATTGGCATTGGATGTGAAGAAGAGGAACCTCAGTGGCATCGTTTGACAATCAAATTTATGGTGGTTTCCCTATGATTTGATTCATACATGGCAGTTCACAAAATCGCCTCGTTGTCACACATGGTTGTTGAGCTAGTTCATTCCATTAATTTATATGTCAGAAGACACCTACGCTACATTAGTCACTTAATAAATTCCTTCCTTCTACTCTCTTGAATTTAGTCACTACTCCTCGATATTTGTTTTAGGATACATCATAACAACTTCAAATGGGATGGATAGTGCAAGAACTGAAACCTTCTATATTACTCACCTAGATTGTGAGTTCATCACATGTTGGGATGCAAGTTGCAAGAATCAACTCGTAAAGATGAAACTACTTTATCAACAACTTTAGAGTCATCTTCAGGTGGGAAGGTAAGACGCAGTACCAATTAAGCGAGGAATATCACAATCCATATTCAAACTATTTTATGCACAATTGTAAGGATCTGTCCACACTCTAGCGAGATGCCAAATAGAGAAGCAGGTCAAATAATTTCCAACACACCAATTCAAATACACCATCACTAGTATCTAGTTATATATATACTGGGACAAGATCCCCATCCTATCCTCAAAGATTTTGCTAGTGCGAGTGCTAAACATAACTCTACATAATGATATTGAAAATGGAATTCCAACGATCTTATAGTATTTTGTTTTATAATGTAATAAAATCGTAAATGATTTTCTTCGACCATTCTAGGAAACTATGATGTTGTCTATTGGCAACATGTTTTTCTCTTTTCATTTCTACGGAGCATCACGATTTTATGTCGCTCAATAATCCCTTTTATTTTGTCCCTATTCTGAATTCTGACTTTTGTTGTCTAATGCCTGGTAAAATGGTGGGAGAGTTGATATATGCCATGGCAAGAAAAATGTTAATATGAATACCTTACATTTCCCATAGAATGCCTCAAACAGATGATTCACACAATGTTTTTTTATCGTAATGAAAGAATATATTTGTTGCTTAGGAAGCCATAGGAAAGAGTTGCCTTGCAAACAACTTTTTTCTCAGATTCAAACATTGAATAAGGTCTCAATAACTTGTGGAGAAGAAGAAGAAAAAGCACCTTGAGTATTTGTGGTAGTTTATTTTTTGAAGCAACATTTGCTAATGAATGCAGGAGAATGTATGCGAATCTTTGTGTTTATAAAAGTGATTTTACGTGTATTTGCATTTTGAATAAAGTACTAGTGTGAAAAATGGTGACCTTTATGGAGGTGAAATCATATTGCTGACAAACTGTAAATTTATTGTTACAAATTTAAATTTGTGTTTAAATGCAAGAGGGTAACATCGATCGAGGATGGAGTACGCATTTAAACACTGCTTGAGCCTTTATCTTGAAGATGGATGGAGTACACATTTAAACACTGCGATTGAGGATGGAGTATGCATTTAAACACTGTGAACGAGGATGGAGTAAACAAAACTTGAAGAACATTGTACCAGACAAAGGGGCTGACGACAAGGAAAACATAGTTTCCATGTGTTGAATTTTGATGGAAGGGAACAACAAAAATGGAGCAAGGAAATTGATTGGGCTAAAAAGTATTTACCCAACCAACTCCATAGAAAAAAACACCTTTCAGTGTAAATATTAAGAAGTTATGATCTTTTTAGAAGTTATGATATTTTGAGATAAAAGTGAATCTCAATATTAATTATAAGAAAAAGTTGTTATAATGCTTCTTATCCATATTATGTTGATGAAAAGGAAAAAATTTAAAACTTAAAATATTGGAATTTGTAACACCACTCATTAAATGTAAAAAATATTATTAAAATATTAGAATTTGTAACATCACTAATTAAATGTAAAAAATATTGTCCAAATTTGAATTGTATTCTATTATTGTATTGAAACACACAACACAAAATGTTTAAGAATAATAAAAATATTAAAAAACTATGAATTTTTTTGAGGTAAAGGTGAATGTCAAGTGAGGAAAAGTTGATAGGATACTCCTACCCAAATTTAAATACCACTATGTGATATGTTTATTCTTAATGATAATATATTATAAATAACTCTTTCTAAATTATTAAGCCATTCTTTTAACACAATGTTTTTAATTATAATATGAATAATAATTATAATATTATGATTTAAGTGAGTATTTGATTAATTACAATCATGATGTCATGGCCCGCGCCATAATTTGATATGGTGTTGAGAGCGTGGCAAAGGGAGATGGCATAGGCGACATTTTGTGAGGAGACATGCTTCAACTTTTTCATATATTCATTTCTAAATTGGAAACCTTAAACGCCAAGCTAGATTCTTTGAATGATTCCAGCCTTATCAGGTTGTTAGACATGTATACTCAAAACTGATTCAACCCTTATCAACACAGAGACCGGGCTTGTTTTGTGGCATGTGTTCATTTGGGAATATTTTGAAAACTTTGACCCTATTATTTTTATTTTATGGATTTGGGTCCAAGTTCCACTTAGAAAAGTAGGGAGTTTTGGTGCCATGAAACTCAACATGCTAATGAGGTAAAATCATATTAGTGAATCAAGGGGTGTCTGCCTATTTTGTCTTCTTAAGGTAGATGGTGGGTAGCCATATAATAAAATATGATCCCCCCTAGTCAATATTTAACTCGAGAACCCACTCCATCACAACCATAGTTGAGGGTCTCATCGATGGTGGGTAGCCACATAATATAATATAATCCCCATAGTCAATATTTAACTCGAGAACCCACTCCATCACAACCATGGTTCAGGGTTTGATCCAAATCTATACAATAAGAAGTGCACAATTATTAGGCATGCTAGCTACACAAGATGTTCTAAACCATGATTAAAAAATTAATAAAATTAATATGTATAGCTAAAATTGAATTAATTTTATTTGAATTTTTTAATTAAGTATAACTAAGCATAGTAGTTAATGTAAAAATAAATTGTTTTTTGGAATAGTAATTTTTTTCTAAAGAAAAAGATCAAAATTAACTATTTGTTGAAAAGAGATGCAAGGTTTAAATCTCTTGGTTGTGACTCAATTTATGGAGAAGAAGACATGGAGTAGACCCAAAGATAGCTACTAGTATCAACCTGTCGTAAGGATTGTTGGGTTCCTCTGGGATAAAAAAAAATGGGTTGTTGGGTTCTTCTGGGATTAAAAAAAAAAAAAAAAAAACAAAAACAAAAAAAAACTAGCTAGTAGTAATACTGACGGTTTTTTGGGTTCATCTGGGTAAAAACAACAAACACAAAACTAATTGTATAAAAAGTAAAATAAAGAGATTGATAATTTAAGGGAGTGATCAAAGATTATATCTATTAAATGAAAAAGATTGAAAGTCAAATTGATTAAAATATTATAATTAAAATATTTCAACATTTAGAATTAAGTTAACCAATTATAACAATACAAAAATAGATATTATAATTAAAATATTTGGAGATTTAAAATTAAGTTAACCAAATTCAATGATAAAAATGAAAATAAGCCCATTATCATATATACAAAAATAGATGATTATTAATTAAAATATTTTTAGATTTACAATTAAAGTTAACCAAAACTTCAACGATATAAATAAAAAATAAGCGTTATTATAACTTAATCACAAAGATAGGAAGTTGTAGTTACACAATTCTTAAATAATAATAATTGCTTTTAATATAAATCTAAATAAATTAGAGTTAATGAACTGATTGTACAATTTAAACTCAGTTTCTCAAGTAATTAAAAATTATTCAAATTATATAAATATGGAATAAGACAAAATAAACGATGAGAGGAACAACTTGTTAATTAAAACCATATCTCTATATATAAAAAATGATTAATGAAAATTGAGCAAGTCATGCAAAAATTCAATAAGACAAAATGAAAGATAAAAGAAAGAATGGGTTAATTAAAATATAAAAAATAAAATGAGAGAAGGTTGAGGAATGATTAATGAAACATCATGGCTATTGCCCTTCTCCTTATCTCTAACTTTCTCTAATTTTCCATCATTGTCAAACTCATAAGAAGATAGGACGATGCATAAATTGCTAACAGTTGCGTTGTACCATATATTGCTAAAATGAGAATTAAGCCCCATTTGAAGTTGGTTTTCTTATTTGGATTTCTAAGGTAAAATATTTGTCTTTGTGGTGTGTTTAAATTGCTATATGAATTCTTGGTTGTGTTCTTAGACATTTTGCTTCAATTTTGAGCTAATGTGCATATTCCTATTATATTATATGCTCATGCAACATTGTAATTCATTAGTTGAATCATTTGTGGCACATAATTATTGTTCAACACTGATATTAGTTGCAACTACAATACCCTTTCTCAATTGTATGATAGCTAGTGCATTTAGTCACTAATTACAACAACTAATTCATAAGAATGTGTGACATGCCCAAACATAGTGTGATGTATTTTGTTTAATAAACTTATAATGGCATTTCCCAGTGCCTCCAATTATTGTTTGCTTAAAAGGGATTCTTCCATAAACCAATTGCTAATTTTCAATCCTTGAAGTTGGCAACTATTTTTTTTCAAATAATTACCATTGTTTAGGAGTAGTGTATGGTATACTTTAGTAATCCTTTTAGCACGTCCACTTCCCTAAACATCATCAACTCTTTCAATTCAAGATTTGACCTATAACATCTCATTTATTATATTTCTTGTGGTAAATCATTTAAGAGAATAAATTGTAGGAGTTGCATTATTTTGTTTTATCCATTATAACTTTTTATGAGTGAATTAACATAACAAAGTTGCCCAACTAACGAAGTAATACTAGAAGCTAGTAGGTGGAACCTAGAGGTATATTGTTGAATTGTGGAGCCTAGAGGCGAGTTTTAAGTCTTGGAGCATGGAGGTACTTGAGAAATTGTAAAACCTAGAGCATGAAGGTATATTCATATTCAAAGCCTGAAGGTGAAGAAATTACTTGAATAACCCTATAACCTAAAAATCATTGAGATCATTTTTGTTGGTTGCTTGAAACCCATTAAGACATTTGAATTGAGAAAGTCATTGATTCTACCATTAAAGTTGAGAAAACCACGAAGCTTAGGCTCGCTATGTGGAGCCTATTGTGTTATTTAGAATCTTGAGTAAGCACCAAGCTTTTGGATGCCATCTATTGTTAGAAGGGTGGGGAAATGGTGGGTTTAGAAGCTACCCAGAAATAAGCAACAACATAAAACACATATGTTAATTGAGCTCTACTCTAAATAAATGCAATATCAAGTCAGGACAAACTATCTCTTCATATTGTAACATTATAATTACAACATCCTTTATGGGAAATATTCAATAACATTTGTTTAATTTGGTAACTAAGGCTACTAGTACCCATAATATATAAGATGTCTTTCAAATTGTTGACAAAGAACAAAGGCCTCACACAATTGATGAGTTGATTCTATGTGTGCTAAAAATGTGGCGGTCTCATCCATTAGACTATCCATCCCTTAATAATATTTAATTTGTTGCTCGATGTTCAAAGATTCAGGTGTCTGTTGCTAGTGTATCGATGATCATTATATGACTAAATTCATAGCACAAGAATGTTTTCAATTTTGTGCCTTAAAAGGTAGGGTTTACTTCATTTGCTAGTGATAAAAAACTAAAGTGGGTTGCCCCAATCAACGAAAGGAGATATTGACTTGCAACTAAAGAATTGCTTACCATAACATTGTTATTTGGCTTCTTGTGTGCAAATTACACAAAGGAATTAGCCAACTAATCGATTTGGAGCAGAGGTTACACTAAGAATAGGCCCTACAATGCTCAAAAGAGTAGAGAAGAGAATAGATCCTTCTATATGGTAGAAGGATAGAGATCATTGTACAAGGTAGAAGAACAAAGGTCAAAAGTAAATTTTGTAAAGGATCTGTGTTGGTGAAGCGAGTGGTTTATAAGTCCTTTGTTAACAGATCAAGTGTACACGTTTTAGTTAACAATATTAGATGTTGACAAATAAACAAAAATAATATTGTGATAGTGGCAACATTGACATGTACAAATGAACTCCTAGTAAAGATGTTATTGATGATGATGATGGTTAACATACACTAAGACTAAATTTGGTACAACAAACCTTATGAAAGGTAAGGAAATTATATGTGTTTCTTTAGGATTCTATTTTTTAGCTAAAAAAGCTTTCAGAGATTCGCATTCCTAAATGACCATTTTTTTAGTGAGTGAAAATGTTAGGACGGTCAAAATTGTAACAAATATTTTGAAACTATGTAATGTGGGTGTACGTAGGTCAGTCTAAGAGGAAGTGCTTTTCATCTTGAACCCTCTTAGTATTACAAAGATGAAAAATCCTTTCAACCCATGATATTTTATGAATTGTCCAACACCCAATTTCACCATGGATTTTGTCAGAGTTTGTCCTTGTTTTAGCAATGTTGAATTTCTTCTTTCCACTAATCAAAACAAATAATTATTTTTGATAATTTATTTTAAGGTTGATCACCTCCTTATTGTATTTAAATTTTCTTGTATCCTCTAATGATCTATCACAACAAAATTTCTTCTTAAATTTAGATGCAAAAATATGTTTAATAATATAATTATTCTACAAAGTGACCTCTTCCTTTATATGCCAATGCTTTAGCTAAGAATTAACATCTTTATGCCAACCATACTTGAACTGTAGGTGAATTTTGCTAGAGTTTTAAGCAATCATAGGAAGCCTTTTTATCTTCCACGTTGTTTACCTTGGTCTTGTATATTAGGTACCTAGTCATAGTTATGCTCTTGATGGGGAAAAGATTTGCTTCTATTAGGAGGATGGGATGGGTTGTGTTGCCTTTGATTTTGAGATTATAAGTTATAAAACAATTCTTGATCTACTCTCTCTTTCTCCATAATTCTCTAGAGATGTTGTAACTCCAAACTTCATAACCATATTGTTAGGTTGAACAATAACTCCACTTCATCTTTATTTCATTAACTCAAAGGTGCATACATACAAGAAAGTGACTATTCACTTCACATTCCATAGGTCTATTTTTCATTTCACCTATATCTAAACTATTTACACAATAACTATCCAAAACGATTTTGCGTCTAACATCCTTGCCCCCAAACCCC
>APFE030440508.1:13376-25640 GCA_000404065.3 Pinus taeda | reverse complement strand
TAGTCAATATAGAGTCTCCAAGTCCCATCCTTCTTCTGTACCAACACGATCGGGCTCCCTCAAGGCGATGAACTCAGATGGATGTGACCTTTCTGTAGCAACTCCTGAATCTGCCTCTTGATTTCATCGTTCTCCATAACGGAGTAGCAATAGATTGGTCCATTGGGCAACGACGCACTTGGGGTCAGATTTATGGAGTGCTTGACCTGACAGTGCAGAGGCACCCCTGTGGGGGAGGTGAAGATGTCCTTGTACTCCTCCACGACCTTTTCCATCTATTGTTGCCATGCTGAGGGGCCCTAGCTGGAGGTTGTGGCCACCGTCTTCTTATTTCCCTGAGGGTGTATCATCAGGAAAACAAATTTTCCAGTTCTGGAAATGAGCTTACTGCATTGTTTTGCAGTAACCAAAGAGATGGCGAAAGGCTGTGCTACCTTTGGTATCCTGTACAACTTATTTCCCAAAGTAACAATAACAACATGAGGCCTTGACTCATACACAACCTATCGCTTTCATAAGTATGGTTGGCCTAATAATACATCACAAACATCAAGGGGAGCAACGTCACATAATACCCCATCCATGAAGGGCTTGATGTTGAATGGAAGGCGACACTACTGGTTCATGCGAAGATCCCGTCCTTGGTGAAGGTACCCAATGGTGTACGGTTATGGATGTGCTATGGTCGGTAAGCCTAATCGCTTCACGACCTTTGCCAAAATGATGTTCTTTTGGCTCCCACTGTCAACAATGAATTGTAGTGGGGAACCCTTTACCCACATCTAGGAGTGGAAGAGGCGCTCCTCCTCCTCTGGATCTTCGGGTTCCTCCTTTTGGATCTTCGTGGTGGCAATGTTAGCATTGGGCTCTGCATCGATAATTTGCTTCCCTTTGTCATTCCCCTTATCAGATTCTGACTCAGAGTCATAACATGCATCTAATTCCGAAGCCTTTAGCTCGGCCACCAGTGACTGCTTGATCCGACACCCACTTGTGTTCTGAGTGGAGCTCTTATGGAACTCACACCACTTTCCCATGTCCTTCTTGGGCTTCGCAGCGTTGTTCTTTTCTTGCGTCTTTGGCGGGTTGTCTTGGGCCACCCCACCTTGGCTTTGTCCTTTGTTCTGCGGTTTGGGGGAACCTTTCCCTTGCTTTAGATTCGCAAATCCAAAGTCTCACTTCTTCTGTTTAAACTTTTGCTCGATCTTGACCGCATATCGGTATGCCATGCCGAGTAAGGAGATGTCCAGTAATTCCATCTCGTCCTGGATTTACCTGTGCAGATAGCCGAGGTACTTGAGAACCAAATGCTTCTCAAAATCCTTGATACCCAACTTCGTGCGAAGGGTATGAAAAACATTGGTAATATTGGGCACATCTTGGTCCCTTCCCTATCGCAGCATTGTCCACTTTATGTATTTATCCTCATAGCTCCCAACAGGGCAGTACTGCCCCTTGATGGCATATAGAAACGAGTTCCAATTGGGCGCAGCTAAAAACAGTGAGTTCTTACTTTCATCCTTCTGCTCACAGTATGTTTCCCACTAGTCCTTGACGTGGGGGACTGCTTTGAGAAGTGCAAAGGTGATCTTTTCCTAGCTGGAAAAATCATGAACGAAAAAATATCCTTCTAGCATATTTAACCATTTATCTATAGCGTTTGCATCTATCTGACCCTCAAATATGGGAATGTAAAAGTTAACTTGTACCTTAAAGGGTGTGGCGCTTCCAGAGTAGCTGTCGGAAGTAGATGTGTTGCCCTTGGGTAACCGCTGAAGGATATGGGCAAAGTTGTCCATCATCGCGTTCCTTTGTCACTCGAGGGATTCCTCGAGCAAGATTTTGATAGGATCTCCTACCCCCTCGTCTTTCTCTTCATCCGCCATGGGAGGCCGTCGGGATTGGTGATGATGGTCTTGCAAAGGTTCGACCAGTTCAAGCCCTAACTCCTTATATCCCGACCATGTTGGGGACTTGGAAAGAAAAACAGAGAAAGAGCAAACCGCTCTGATACTATTGATCCGAATTTCAACAAGAATGCAACAAATTACAGATATAACCATAAATACGAAGATGTAGTAGAAATAACACTTCATTTCATTAATATCAAATACTGAAATATGCTTACAAATAGAATGGAAATAAGACTAGCTCGGGCGATGGTAGCTTATCTTTGAGAACAGGTGTGGAGGCTACATGCCTTTGAACTGTGTTACAATGAAGCTCAAGGGCCTTTTTATTATTGAACAATAAGAGCAAAACCTAAACAACCAAAATCCTAACCCGAGGAGATGTAACACCAAGATTATATGGCCTCGCTGGGGTGAGTTGGACAACCAACTTTCGGGGGTCACGACTTGGTCATATTATCTCCATTTGACGCGCATGATAACTCGTTGGAAAGATCTCTCCGAGGACTACGATGAAAAAGACAATTTTAGATACAAAACCGCTGGTGGTAGATTGCAAAAAAAACATCGTTTAGGGCCTCAAAACGGCTCCATAAGTTTAGGACCCGAAAAACTACTAAACTACAATTAACGAAACTGAAAAACTGAAAGAAACAATGGTGGGGTCCAAGTGGAATTGGCGGGTGGCCACCAATATCCACCTGGATCAGAGGGACTATTGGTTTATCTTGAGATTTTTTTATTTTGCCTATCTCCAAATTATGTACAAAAATACAACAATAATAATTCTAATGCGAAATGTGTTTAACACATATAAGATATCAAATAATGAAAGTTTCAAAGAAAAGTTTTTTCCTATCCCATAGCCAAAGGCCCACTAAATTACAATTGCTTTCAAGCCCATAACAAAACCTCCATTTATCCTTCTCAATGATTGTGCAGAGAGACAAATCCTATAGCCCAGTATGGGGGTGATGTGTGATTCCATCTGTGCTCAATGTGAAGTTGAGACGTGTCATTTTAAAATTAAAAATAAAGATGATAAAAATTAAGGGACCAAATCAATAAATAAATAGTTACAATTTAAATATATCTCCCCCTTGCAAATAACTTTATCCTTTCTACTTTATTGTTAAATTTTATATTATATATTTTGATGAAAGTTTAAAATAAGTTCAAAACTCTTTATATCTACATTATTTAATATTTACTTAAAAAATATTTTTATAATTTGTAACTTTAAAAAAAAATATCTAATGATTTAATGTAATTAAGTATTGCATACATATTTTCCCCATGTTTAAGAGGATTAAGAAAGTTAGCAAGAAAAAACCTTGTTGTGCAGGCAATCCTTTCTACGGACAGAAACGATCCCTCTAGTCCTATGGGAGGATCTAGCAACAAACGAAGACAAATATATGTAAACCTTCTTACTTTATACCAGAAAACACAAAGGAGGATAAATGACCTACCTCACTCTGATGCTAACATCCGTTGGTGTCATCCTTGATTCTTTCATTTCCAAGCTCAATCTCCTCTTCACCATTATGGATGATTACATGCAAGGAAGATCACATGGGAACAACAAACACATACATAACAAAATTCATTCCAATAGAAACCATGTAACAGATCAAGGAGTATTACATTAAATGAGCAATAATTGACAAATTTATGAAAATCAAACACATAATGTATTATTAATAGATGGTAAAGGGAGCATTACAACCACTTAAGCCTTGACGTTGGAAGCCTCCTTTAGGTGAGTTTCCAAGTCCTAGCCTTAACCTTCAAGCACTCCTTTCTCCTTAGCAAAATGGGCGGCAATTGGGCATAGTTCAGCACTAGGAAGGCAACCAATCATTAGCCAACCATTAGCGGATAGTAGGGATCTCATTTATAGGGAAGGAGAGGGAGTTGAGGATCCATGAAAAGAGGGAGTTCCACATCTCAAGGGAGAGATCCATGGGAGTAGGCTCTAGGGCCAAGAATGGGAGTTATCGTTCCAATCCTCATCCACTTGAAACCACATCATCATTCTCGATCTTTATAGTAAGGGAAGCTTCTCCTCCATTTTGGGAAAAACTGCCATAAAAGGACCAGCGTGGATTTCCCTGGTAAAAGTAGCACTAGCAGCACTAGTCACTAGTTATGCAAAAGGTTACCAGCACGAATTTTCCGGATAAAAGTAACGTCGATCTTGCAAAACAAGGTTTTTGACCAACTCTTCATAATTCTTTTAAGGGAGGTTTTCTTCATTTTCTTCAGGGATGTTCCAAACATGTTTCATGGTGAATACATTGTTTACGACAACTTTCATCACTTTGCAACACTTGTGACATTGACGACACAAAGTGCGACACTTCAGGCTATGAGACTAGGAGTGCGACAAAATATTGTATAACAAACCTAACAGAGGTATGTGTACCATTGAGAGCATGTGACTTCAACCCATGCTTGGATTAAAAAGCAATGGACTAGTTATGTGTGGCATGCATATATTCGTATAATTACTTATTATTATTAAGAAATAAATATTCATATTTTTTGTTAGTTCCCTATAATACTAGCGTAGCCTCTTTATTGTAATTATTAGTTTAGCCCCCTTATTGTTATTGTTGTGCCCATGTAGCCCCCATATTGTTATTGGTGTGCCCCATATAAGTCCACTATTTTTAATGTTGTGCCCTTACATTATTATTGTTATGTAGGCTTTGATTATATTGTGACCCCTTAGACTCCTATATATTCCAAGGAGGACTTTTCATTTGTATCATCCAAGAATTGTGCATTTATGTGGTGTAAAGAAGGTTTCCACCCTTAAAGAATCCATTTTTCAAGTCATTGATCTATATTTTCTTCTGTTTTGTGATTTGGTTGCATAACATTTGGTAACAGAGCTTTGGATTATAGGGTTTTGCTGCTTAAAAAAGTTCATCTTGGAATTTTTGTTATAAATATTTTTCTACAAGGCTTCAAAAGCCAAAATTTTGACCATGTGGAGCAAAAATCTTTGTGAACTTCGTGCAAACATTCCAGATCTTGGTTTGCTATATTTATGAGATATGATTAGAAGAAGTTAGGGTTTCCACATGCTCCATAATTCAGTCTCAAATAAGTGACCTAGGGAAAATTGTCATAACTTTATTTTCAAGGACCAGATTTGAATTCTGTAAAAATTGACTGAAAGTGAACGAACTGCAATTTCTCATATATCAATTTCAAGGCCGAAGGTTGAAACAATGACATGTGGCATCCCTACAATTTCTCTCTACTAAATTAGTCCATAATCAGGTTATCGTGGGAGATTTGGAATAACTTCATCTTGAAGAATCCAATCTTGGTTTGATTTGTGGCGTTGGAAAGAAGACTCAAAGGGATACCACGGGATGGAATTTCAGACCTTCGGAGGCCGAAATTATAAAGATACAATAGTTTCAATATTAAGTTCTAAAAAGCAAGAAAAAAAGTGTGTATTTTTTTAAATTTGCATAAGTTTTGTTTGAAAAATCAGTCTGAAGTAATCAATGGGCATAGTAAAGCATATATATCATTATTTGGTTTCAATATGACTCAAAAGAAAAAAAATGGATACTCCCAGAAAGCAACTAGAAAACTCTACTATAACACATGAAGAAGAGGAATAAATGCAACATGATATAACAAAATTATGAGAGCAAGTGCAACAAATTTCACTCTCTTTTATTTCACTCTCACAAAGAGTAACCAAAAATGAATTGGAAGCGACGATGAATTTTAAGATGGAAGGTTTAGAATAAAAGAAAAGTAGATAGAACATAAATGCTTGTGAATTTTAGTTGGTTATCAAGATCATAGGAACTCCTAGCCATAGGGACAAGATCATCAGTATAAAAAAAGATAATAATGACTATACTAACTAGTATCGAGATGACACAACTTATTTCTTCCAAACATCCCTCTAACTTATAAATATATATTCCAAACAATATAAAATACAACTTTAATATTAAAACATACACAACAAAGCTATAACTATCCTTAAAAAAAAATAAAAAAGATAAATATATATATATATTATCATATAAGGTATAAGTAAATTTAAACGATTAAAACATTTATTAATAAAAAATAACATAAATACACTTTCAAAAATTAAAGCAAATGACAAAATAATTATTAAAAGTAATATTTATCTTACAAATGAAGAAATCCTATGCCATTATGTGGTCAAATTATGGAGTACATCATTATTACTGAAAACAGATCAAACTTAATTGAAAGTTAGGTAGTATTATTAAATATTATTATGAGGTACTTATGAACCTCCTTGAACCTCGTGTCCATACCCTTTTAACTTCAATACTCATTTAAATTAATTAATCAATAATTCATGAAATAGCTCAATGATTATGGTTTAGACGCAACCAATTTGCCACGAAACCTGGTGAGGTCAACCTTTAAAAAATAGTTTAATGATACCCATCATAATCAAATATTATTAACTAAAGCATATTATTAATCAAATATTATTTTTAATCATCTATGTTTGACTCATACCTTGTATACAAATTCAAAATCAATTACATTAAGATATAATATTGATTAAGTTGTATTATTTTAAATATTTATTTATTGTTTAATAAAGTTGCGTTAGTGATCTTAAATTGTGCATACATTACACAAATTCAAAATCAATTTTCATTAAAATATAAAATACATAGTACATTATACTTATTCAAAATCAAATTTCATTAAAATATAAAATACATATTTTAATAATGAGGTGTGTTTTTCTAAATCTTTATCAAGCATAAAATATTTAATTTTATTTCGGAGTTTTAAAATAATTAGTTTAAATAATTATTTTATATTAAATATTTAAATATTCTTTTATGAACTTATAAGTAATAACTTTTTAATATATATTATATATTGATTAATTGTATTTTTCAGGTATTTTTGACGAGTATTTTTCATTTAATACAAATTCAAAAATCAAATTTTCAATTAAAAGTACATTTTTTAATCTAAATAAAGAAGTGCCGTAGATTTTCCCTAAATCATATACGTCATCATACGGAAGATATAAATTTTATTCATGGTTTGTTTAAAAATAGATAGATTGAATGTTTTGATTTTTTTTTTTTTTTTTGTTTTTTTTTTTTTTTTTTTTCTTTTTTTTTTTTTTTAAATATTCCGATATATTTTTATATAAATTCTAATTAGAGCTTGGTAATTAACTTTTTATGTTTTAAGTGGGTTTTCTTACAACATTGTTTAATTTGATTTTATTTTAAATTTATAAGATTTTTTGAATCAGAAGATTTGAAATGGTTGTAAGTTATATACAAATTTGAGGTGTTTAGGAGTTTCTTTTAGGGAAATTGAATTTATTGTATACATTTAAGAACAATGAAAAATTTAATCTCATTTTATATCACGAGATTTCGACCAAAAAAATTAAAATATTTAATATTTTTTTTTAGTACATTGAATTATAATTTAATGATTGAAATGTAAATTTGCTCGTGAAATGTAAAATTATTGGCCAATAGATGCACTATTAAGGAAATCCTTGTGTGATGGTCACTAGTTTGAAAGCTTGTGAATCCATACCTAACATTAAAAAGAAACATTAAACCACAACATTATAGTAATAATAATTTAAATTTAATTTTCCATAAATATAATTTTTTTCCGCAAAAAAATGGAACCTTTTATTAAGATTTATAAAAGGTTACATAAGTACATGCTTGAAGCATTTCACCATTCGACAACACATATAACATAAATCAAAATTGGGCTTTAAGAAAATAAACTTCTAGTGCAAACAGACAAAAAAAAAAAGTTTGTCCAGTAGTCATAGAAAAGCTAGTAGCCTTGTCTATACATATGACCATAGGAGTGCCTACTACTCTGCAACAATACATAAATAGTATGCAACTTGAAACAATATGTCCAAAAAACCAAAAAAACAACATCGATGAATAGGTAATATGCATATCATCAAATGTCCAAAAAAGAACAGTGTTGATATGTGCGTTATGTCCCTTCTATGGATTCATTGATCTGCCAAAAGCCCTGATCCTGTCTAACACCCTCTTTAGGTAAGGTGTCTGCGACTATATTCTGTTCCCTATATATAAGGCAACAAGAAATAAATTCAAGAGATGATTTTAACTGAACAATTTCTTCTAAAATAGGGAAAAAAAATATGGTTGTGGCATATTTGAACAACATTGAACCAATTTATCACATTTAGAGAGTCTCCAAATATTTGTAAAGAATTGCATCCCATTTCCAAAGCCAAGCAAAAAAGTAATTTCAGGGATAGAATCCCTACGAATTTATTTGTCCCCTTTCCCAAACCTATTTTTGATTTTAAATAATGAGGCTTGTTGAGGTGAAGAACTAGCCCTCCACCACACCTTCATTGTTCATCGCATGCTCCATTGAAATAGGCCCAAGGGATTTCATAGTTTATATCCTCAACCACTAACACCCTAGGGACTGAGCTTGATTCCTTCATTGGCATTAGTGAATATATCGTTGTATTTTCTGAAGCAATGAGGATTGGTGTCGAGGTCTGATCCCTGAAAATTTCCTTGTTCTTGGCTAACCAGACTCCCCAGTATAAAAGTGGAGGGATATTTTTGTGCATTTTGTCCCATGTCAAATCCCACCACTATTTCCAAGCCTCCCCGAAATTCTGTTCTCTCCACTCCAAATTAACTCCCATAGCATGTTTGACCTTTTCCATAATAATCAAAGTAAAAGGACAAAGCAAGAACATGTGATCTACTGTTTCCTCAACACTTTTACATAATATGCACCATCTCGGGCCTGCTCTACATCTTTGAAGATTGTCCCGATTTAGACCTTTATTTCTGATGACACACCAAAGAAACAACCTAGCCTTAGCTGGGCAATCCGATTTCCAGATTTGTTTCGACCACCACTCTTGGTCTACTTGTAGTTGCCTTTTGAATTGGAATCGATATCCGAATTTTGGGGAGTAATTTCTTGAGGGTGCTTGTATTCATTTTAGCTCATCTTCACAGACTCTTATTCTGATGTGGTAACTTCTTAGAGTAGCTAAATATTCTTGCCAATATACTGCAAAATCATTGGTAAGCTGAAGTTGATCCGTGTTCAACCATCCTTGGGCCCAAAAAGTGGTTATTTTATTATCTGTGGCCTGATTTAGGAAAATTACTCCTTTCTCGTTTAGATTGTTCACCATTGTAAGAGGAAAACTGTAATTTTCCTATCACCCTACCCAAGGGGCCAAGCCCACTCTTAACTTTCCTCCATTTCTAACACACTAGCCCTGAACCAACTAAATCGAAAGCATCCAATGTTTCCTTCCAGATGACTGAGGAGTTTGGAGTCCTTTATAAAGGCTTCTGAATCCATTCATTCATTCATCCTGTCCTCGTACCCAGGGGGCCAAGCCCACTCTTAATTTTCCTCCATTTCTGACATGCCACACCAGGCCTGAACCAACTACATCGAAAGCATCCATTATTGCCTTCTAGATGACCGAGGAGTTTGGAGTGCTTTTTAAAGGCTTTTGAATCCATTCATCATGTATGCCACAACTATCCAAAGGTTGTCTGCTATTATGAGCCTCCAACTTGATTTCACTGATAAGGACTTGGAAAAATTTGAGAGATCTTTTAGACCCCATCCACCCCATGCTTTTAGCATAGTTATTTTATCCCATGTGACCCATGGGAGTGTGTTTTCCTCCTTATTGTCTGCCCACAAGAACCTCCCACACATTTTTCTGATAGCTTGAAGAATGACTTTCGGGACCGATGTGAGAGGTAGCCAATATACAAGTATGGATTCATCACTGATTTTATCAACACTAGACGACTCGCTCTCAACAACCATTTGAAGCTCCAATGCCTGATTTTTTTTCCACCTTAGCTAACGACCACCTCCAATCCTCATTCTTGTAGTCATTTGCTTTCATATGAAAATCCAAGTATTTAAAGCTTTCCTGGATTGACCTTGCTTCAAAGGAAAGATATCATTGGATGCCTCTGATTTCCATTTGAGAGAAATCTTCATATGATATGGATGATTTCCTTCTGTTTAGAGTCATCCTTATTGCTTTCTAGAAGAGCGATAAGGCATTCTTTATACAGTTGAGGTCCTGCCTAGATCCATTACTGAATAATAAGATATCATCGACAAAGAGAAGGTGAGTGATGAAAATATTGGATGCCACTTCTATACCCTACAAATCTCCTCTCCTCCTGGCTGCTAATAGTACTCTACTAAGACCTTCAGTAACTAAAAAGAAGAGGAGTGGGGAGAATGGACACCCTTGTCTCAAACCTCTCTAAGAGTGAAAGAAAGGATAGGTTGATCCATTTATGAGGATTGCAAATAATACATTAGTGATACACCCCATAACCCAATTGATGAATGGAATTTCAAAACCCAAATGAGTTGGAAGGATACTCAAATAAATCTAACTAATTCTATCATAGGATTTAGATAAATCGATTTTAGCTATCATATCTTTCATGTTTAGAGTCTTGATACTGTGCATACCTTCCTAGGCTACACCAATGGCTTCATGGATTTGGTGTTCGTTAAAGAAACCAAATTGTTCTCTTGAGAAGTTTCTTGATAGGATTAGGTGGACCCTAACTACAATTATTTTGGCAATGATCTTACAGATGTAGTTTCTTAATGAAATCGGCCTATACTCTTCAAAATATTGAGGGTCATCTACCTTTGGGATTAGAGTTGTTGTTTCCCTTTAGTACTTATGTAGAGAGGGATGAGAGGTCAAATTCAAGATCCCTCGCTAAAAATCAACTAAATTAGTGATGGGGGCAATTATTAGGCCCCAACGCCATGACATAAGTTCTAAGGTTCAAACCCACGCTCATGGATCCCCCACCAAGGGAGTGTAACAAGCTAAAGGAAGAGTTTTGGAGAATATGCAACCTTTCGGTTAAAGTCTGAGCAGGTTAATGGGCGGATCACTGTCCATCTACGCCTGATCAACCCCCAACAACATTTCAGGGGGGTGGGTACCCTGCATGGGTGATAGGCAGGTGCTACCCCCTAGAGTTGACAAGTCAAGTTGGTGGGACCGCCGATCCAATGACCCAGATTAATTCCAGGGGGTAACTAATGGATCTGGCATCCCTCTCTCCTACCCGCCAGAGGATGTGTTGAGTCCCAAACTTGCACCTTTCTTACACCTCTTTCTAGTTTCTTTCCATTCATTTGAACCTCCTCAGTCATCAGTATCATTGCATATTAGCTAAAAAAGAGCATTTAAAGTGGTTTCTTGACTATGTGTTTGTGTTGCTATTTGAACTAGATTTTTGTTTATGAGTTGTGGAATCTTGTCACTTTCTGCAGCCAGCCCAACTTTCCACAACTGTTTTGTCAAAGTCTATATTGCAGGTGCCTTCAGGTGAATCGAGCCACATGGGCAAGTTGAAAACAACGTGGACATGGACCGAGTCCTATTAGCTCAGTCGAATTCATCAAAAGAGGCCATAGTCAACGGGGGGAAAAGCGGTGGTCAACCTAAGAGTCCTACGGTGATAAAACTCTATTTTTCACCACGTGAAGACTTGCGTGGTCGTTCCTCAATCTCAGGAGACATATCAACACCTGTGGACTGCTCCATGAGCTGAATCCAACAACCACCCTCCAAAGATTTAATCTTCACGGCAGCCATAACGCTAGATTCCTGGACGTGGTTGTTCACGTGTCTTTTATCAGCGCAAATTGTAGGAAATTAGTTATGACATCCTCTGTTATAAATAATGCGTTCTCATATGCATATTAGCTAGTCCTTGTAATTTAATTTTGACTGTCAACAAGCCCACTGTGCCGTGACTTCATTTCTGTGTTATGACTGCATTTTGAATACATGAGAAGACTCTGTTTATAAACTCAATTCGTGGTTAATAGCTGTTGCTCGAGGACTGTGCAGAGGGCCCCTGCACAAGCCGAGGTTTCGTTCATTGCTATATAGTTTCATGCTTTATTGCCTTACGTTCCTTATGCCATAATCATTCATGTATATATATTGCATTGCTTATGGTCTTCAAGTTTTACTTCTGTCCATAAATCTTCATGCTTTATACTGCTGCTAACTGATCAATGTCTTTGTTCCAGATTAGGTAGCCCGGACATTTGCACATAGCTTTCACAATGACTAATGACATGGAATTATTCTTGTCCTTCTAGTGATTTATTTTTCTTAGTTTTCAATCCCAGCACTGTTTTATTTATTTCAGTTTTGTATATTTGCTTTATTAGTTAGATTAGATATTAAATTACTCATGTCATTATCAGTTACCTCCTGAGGGATTGAAGTATGAAATGT